>JANVCC010000271.1:1915407-2059350 GCA_025345505.1 Todiramphus chloris collaris
GCTGGAGTGCACCTCGTTGTCCACCGTGAAGTCGGCGAGGACGCAGCCCGCCTCCTGGCTCCTGGTGCTGGGCGCCGCCGCCCCCGCCCTCTGGCTGCGCTGCGTCCTCGCCGACTTCACGGTGGACAACGAGGTGCACTCCAGCTTCATCCACCGGCGGCTGCGCGGCCCCGAGCGCCGCGAGATGCAGCGGGAGATCCTCTCCATCCTCGGCCTGCCGCACCGCCCGCGGCCCCACCTCCACGGCAAGCACAACTCGGCCCCCATGTTCATGCTGGACCTCTACAATGCCATGTCCGTGGAGGAGGGGGCGGCGGGGGCCGCCGCTGAGGAGGGCGAGGGCTTCTCCTACCCCTACAAGCCCATCTTCAGCACCCAGGGGCCGCCCCTGGCCAGCCTGCAGGACAGCAACTTCCTCACCGAAGCTGACATGGTCATGAGCTTCGTCAACTTAGGTGAGTGTCTGCCCTCGGCCAAGCCCTGAGGCTGGAGCCGGGGGGACTGGGTGGGGGAACTGTGCCAACGGGAGGGCAGGGGCTGGTGGTGCAGGTGGTCCTGGCAGGGAGCTGTTTCTGCGGCAGGTCAAATGGGTGGTCGCCCACTTGGGCGAGGGAGGGCAGGTAGCAGCCCTTGGAAAGGCGGCCACTTTGCAAGGCAGCGGTTAAGTGGTGCCAACGTGGAAAGGGTTCCGACTTTCCATCATGGCATTTGGACGTCCCCAAGCCCTCACCGCGCTTCACTCCGTGTGTCAACACGCTAAGTTCTTTGTCGCCTTCTCCCTTTGATAGTTACTTGTCGCACCTCAGAAATTGGATTTGCAGGTAGGAGTTGAACAGGACAATTAGCAAGTCTGTTCCGCATCCCACGCTGCCAAGGAAGACACAAAAGCCAGGCAGGACCACGGGGGCCGTCCCCGGTCCCAGCACCGGGCTGTTGCTCATGTGGGATGTGGAGCCACCCGGGTTGCCCAGGCGGATGGTTCCTGCGGCATCCCAGCGCTGCGCTCCCTCGGCCGAAGGGGCTGAGCTGCTCCCACATGTTTTCCTAATGGCTTGAGAGGGATTCCACAGTAAATCCTTATTTACTCCTGCAGCTTTTTGTGTTGACCCCAGTTTATGCAGCTAACTCGCCTCTTTTCACAAGCACATGTGGATGGGTTTATGCAAATGATATGAAAGTTGGCATGCTTTGTATGCAGCTCGCTAGGCCTCTCTAATTGGATGCCACAGCCCAATCTGATTTGTATTTGCTTGCTGTAGATTGCACACCCGTGTGGACTGACTTGGCTGGGTTTGAGTAAAACACTGTCGGGATAAGCAGTCTATTTTAAATATATAATTATAGACCTGGTTCACTCCTACCCATTTTTAGACCTCGTCATGTGCAGCTCTGAAACCACCACATGTACAGACTGGGTGCCTGCAAGTTCAAGACAGAATCCGAATAGTATTTCCAAAACAAGATGAACTCAAAGCTTGTCCCAAACAAAGGGACACACAAAAAGCAAGAGGAGCCCATCTCTGGCACATAACCCACTAGGGATTACAGACACCCCTATCACCAATAAATCCATTAACACCTTTATGGATGTCACTGTTCTGGACACTTCCTCTGTCTGGAACTTCAGAGCAACAAAGATGAATTCACCACCTAAATCACCACCTCTCTAATCCCACTGCTTTAACTATCTGGAAAAGATCAGTATCTGTAACGGCTTTGTGACACGCGTTAATAATTCTTAGACACAGTAGCCATCCTGGCACAATTCTTGCGTGACAGGGAGAGGCGGGACGCTGCGGGAGATCTCTACTTTGCATGAGCTGTGCCTCCTTGTTGACTACCATGAGCGTCACGGTGGGAAGCTCTGAATTACATCTCGCCTGGGGGCTGCGCTCCTTGAGAGCGCTGGTGCTTTCCATTTGGAATTACAGTGTTTGTCTAATTGCTGCTAGATACTTAAGTCAACCAGGAATGATACATTGAAAAATCAAATATTTGGGTAGCCGAAAGTACCGCTGTGGTCAAATATTTGAGTTTAGAGATAGGAGTGATCTCTCTAACATTGCTCTCTCTGGTTCTGGGGTCCTAGGTTGTGTACAAGCAGACTGCAGGGAAAGTCCCAAACAAAAGACAAAGGATGTTGAAATAATGATATCAAAACTTACACTTCCTTTTTTCATTTCAGTAGAGAGGAAAGAACCTTTATGAAACATGTAAGTACCTAATGGAAGGGAGTTCAGCTCTGGGGAGCAGCTCTGCTCCTTGGGTTTAGTTATTTGGGTTTAGTTATTTACTACTTAACTTTCACCAGTGAAGCTCCAGCGCTCCTGTCCTGTGCTCCTTATGTAAGGAAAAGTCACCTTTGCAGCCCGTGGAAGTTTTACAGGAAAGGAATTAATGTTCAGGTCCCTGATTATTTTGAATACAAAGGAGTAGAATCCATCCATAAACTGTGAAATAGAAATTACATTTTGGATAGGTCTGTTTCCACATGAAGACTTTTTAGAGAGGAGATTTTTTTACCTGTGTAAACTCTGCACGAAAAATTATTGCCATCCTGATGGGATGTTAAATCTGTTGTGGATATATCCATTCATTTTGACCTGATGGCTTTTCTAGTCAGCTTAGAAATCCAAAAGCGTTCTTTACGCAAAATACTTAATTATAATTTTATTTAAGTGCAGGCAGCATGGTCAGCGAGTAGGAAGAGTGCAGGCAAAATGCAGTAGTTTTAAGAAGGGCAGGTGGAATTATTACCAGCAAGGCACATTTTTGAAGGTTTATCTGTACTGTTTTGTTCCCTTGTCAACAGTGCATGCCAGGACGAATTTAAAAAGGACATAGATCCATAACAGCTTTCTTCATCACTGTGCACACCTTTCATCCCATTATAGTCATTGGTCTTTCATCTTTATAGGACAAAGACAAGATTGTTTATGGACGTTTTAATGAATTAGAGCAGCCACTCACTCCCGTATATAGTCAAATACAACACCTGCTTTGATATGTACAGTTTTCTATGACGTTCAGGGAAAATTAGAAGATCTATTGTAGAACTGATTTTTTTTTGGAAACTTTCTACAATGATCCCTTTTAAAAGCAGAGCTGAATTGCTAAATGCAGACTGTAGTAAACTGTGTCCTAGTTTTGTAAGAGATACTCTGTGAGCATTGCATTTCACAGGTAGGCTTTTATTACTATACTAGAGCCATCACAATGAGGAAGTGTCACAGCATAATAAAGTTTCTTCTTAGAAAGGAGGTGGTAAAAGTGAGTCAAAGAAGAATACTCCTAAATTTCAATAAATATAACATATTATTCCAGGCTTCCAAATGATAATCTACAAAACCACATTTTTGCTTTATTCTTAATCTACCTAGTTGTACAACTTTGGAAGAAAAAAAAAACATTAAAAAAAAAAATTATATTGCAAGACTTACTGGGCAAAGTATATAGCAAAAAAACCCCAACAACAAAACCACCTCACACTTTTGTGATTTGTATGGAGATACTGTATATATTTATTCCAAAGAATTTATACTGGGTATTAGTAGGGAGGAACCAGAATACAGGTGCTCCATTTCAGGGTTAAGTTGCAGGGAGCTCCATACTAAGCATGTAATGTTACTGTAAAATCTTGACAATTAATTTGATTTAGATTTATAACCAGTTAATTCACAGGCTACATTTTGTCTTAGCTTACACCTGTGCTAAGATGGATGGGGAAAGGATTTGTGTCAAGAATGAAGTTACATGTAAATTAAAAGAGAATTTAGCCTCAGTGGTCTGACTAAGTTAGCCAGTTAATTAGTGGCTAATTTTATAAAATTTATTACTATAATTTCAGTATTTGGAGTTTCATTTCATATCCTGTCCAAGTACAGCTTACAAACTGGTCCGTTTTAGGAGCTGAAAAAATGCAAACCATTTTTTACACAAGTTTAATTTCAAGTTTATAAACAGCAACTAAAGAGTAAACATCCTCTAGATTAATTAGACCCTCTCTTCTAAAAATAATTGAGTTGTCCTTATGTGGGTAAACTTGCCTTGGTAAACAGATTTGCTTAGAATATTTTTTAAAAGAGTTGGTGCAAGTGATATGCAATTTGTTAATTTGTTTCGTGGCTGATTATAAAATGAACAACGTTGTTTAATCCTGGCGAAAAATAAGAGGGGGGGCGAATTAGTCATTCTTGGAAGGAGCACATGAAAGTGGCTTTTGTTAATGTAAATCAAGAAGCTGAAGAGCCCCCAAGTTTCCTTTTATTTCATACCATCTGGCTATCCTTTTTGTTGACAAGTGTTTGGCATAGGGAACCATCTCTTTGCCCTTTAATAACAGGCTTTAACACTGTAGGGTATTAGAAAAAGATTCTATAACAGTTAAAAAATTTCCTTCGGGGAATACTTTATAAAGTGAGCACGGGCTGCAGGCATTTGCAGCTGTAACCTGGCTTGTGTTAAAATTTGGAAGGGGCTGCCTTGCATTCCAGCTCACTACAGGCCTTCATTGGTGTACAGCCAAAGGTTAATATAGATGTCACACAGTTTTTCTTTGGAGAGCCTCAGATATAAGAGTACGCGTACAGCTGTGTTTTTAGTAACCCTTTCATAATCACTTCTTTTAAACCTCATTTTCCTGCTTATATAAATCAAAGATTTTCAAGGATATTTGACCTGGATTTGAACTTATTTGATCTTCGCATATTTCCCACTTGAAACAAAGCAGATTAAATGTTAGCCCTGGATGCCTGCTCATGATCACATGGCTTGTCCATATATTAGGCCAAGCCCTTGGCTTTTTCTCTTTTTTCCCTCTCTTCCACCTAGCGCTCTCAGAAGCTCTCAAGTCTGAACAGGTACATCCTGTAATTATTTTGAACAGTGTGAATATATACAACACTTGGTGGTATGAGTAGAAAACCTGCAGCAAACCCAAGGTATGGAGTACGCTGACCGTGCAGCAAGTAACGAGCAGAGCTATTCTAGAGAGAAATGAATTATTTTTCAGGTGCAAAATGGCAGAACAGAACAGGAACTATTTACCACTACCCCAGGGGTGCGGTGGGAGCGGAGGACGGAGCAGCTGAGGACAGATGTCCTCACGCAAGGAAGAAGCACATGGCAATCGTCCCCGTGCGCGGGCACGCTCGGCGGCCCGTTCATCCCGGCTCAGGGTCTCTGCGCCGTTCCCACACAGGCTGTCCTGGGGAGGTGAAGCCCCCTCCGGGATCTGCCGTTTAAAAACCAAAACACAACGGCTTGTCAAGTGCTTTGAAGGAGACGAGCCTTGATGGCCAGATCTTGTGATGCTTGTAAGAGGAGTTAGGCACAAGTGAAGCGTACAGGTCCCGCTCCCACCCGCGCTCTGCTCGCCGCCAGCCTGGCCGGTGCGCGTGTGCGCGGCTCCGGCGGCCTCTGGGCAGGCACCCTCGAAACGGGCGTCACGTTCTCCTCGGTAAAGAAGCTCGAAACACATTTTTGGGGAGGGAGGGAGAGATGTGAGAGAGAAGGTTACACAAGTAGTTGGAAACATTAATTAGAAAAAAGATTATAACTATTAAAGCCCAGGCAGGGCTGTTGACAGGCTCCTTTTAAATAGGACACTGCGATGTTTTAGTTTAATACATTCTGGCAGTGTCACCGGGGTTAAGGCTAATACTGGGATGTGTGGATCCTGTCATGTTATTGTCAGGAGGAATGCAGGGATTAGGTTTAAAAGTGGCGGTGGGTGAGTGGTGCAGCTGTGTATACTTATTATAAAAGATTTAAGTCCCACTGCTAAAATCAATATATTAAATTGCAAGAGCCTCTGTTTTTAATTAGTTTAAATCAAGTATACTGTTAGTACCATTATGGCTTCTATCCTTGGACCAAGTGAGGAAATGCTAATATTTATATGGAAACTTAAATTGTGGTTAAAATGATAACACATTAAGTTTTACACATCTAAATTGTTCTAAATGGATGAATACCAGTGAGAAGTTGCAATGATGGGTGAAGTCCTCTGAGCAAAAACACAAGTAAGCAAATTTTGATAGCACACCCAATAAAGAGACTGCCTGTTGATACACAGCATTAAGAGGCCATGATATTTTAAGCCTTTTCCAGTGGTACAGTCCTCCTCTCTGGGGCCTGCATCAAAATACATGAATTAAATATACATATATTTTTTTTATATACAGAAAAATAAAATATGCTATTATTTGTATATATGTCTTCTCCAAAGGGAAGGAACTTCTAAAGAAATGAGTGAGCTGCTTAGATTAGTTTCAGGATGAAGATTTTCATTCTACAACTGTTTGAAGTAAATGGGACTAATCACATGGATGAAGTTCTGCACACACATATGTTTGGAAAATGGAAGCCCAAGAGAAAATTCTTGGCTAGGTCTTCATTGGTGTAAATTGTCAAATTTCTACTGAAGCTGGCCCTATGGTCTCATTTATACAACTGTATGTCCAAAGTAATTCCCATAAACTCCCTGTTGATTTACACTAGCACAATTGAGAACAGAATTGGGCCAAAGAAATGCCCCTGTGTTGAAATAATGAGCACGCAGTAGTTTCTGCTAGAGCTTCAAACAGTTTTCTCTCCTAATCTTGAAATTGTTTTTGAGGGAGGTTTCCTTTACTGCAAGTAATCAAAACATGAACTAGCTCCTATTAGTTGCTGCTTATCATTATTAGCCCAATCCATGTTGTTGAACTACAGCTGAATTCCCATCTTTGCAACAAACAGAATTTAACAAATAATGTTTGACAAAAATGTGAAACTGATATTTCTTAATACAAGACATATTTCATATGGAGAAACTTCAGCGATGAAAGATTCCTGGTATCAAAATATCTGAATCACAGTACAAATAAACAGTGTGTTGTAAAGACTGCGGGGCCAAATTCCATGCTGGAGTAATTCCACTGAAGTCAGTGGAGTTGTGCCAGGAGATAAACTGCCATCAAGACTTTTTTGGTGTACATGTGAAAAAAACCAAGTGTTCAAGATTTTGTCAGTAAACATCATTGCTAAGAAAAACGTTGCAGGTAGCAAAGTCTGAACTGATTCTAATTCAGACATCTCTTTCAGAAATCCTTGTTTTGTTGATGAAATATAAAAAGTTTGCCAAGCCCCCCTTTATTTGTGTATATGTTGTACAATTTGGTTATTTTTATACATAAAAGTACCTGATTTACAGCAGGTAACTTAAGAGGATCTTGAGTCTGAGCTCATATGTGCAAACCCCACAATCCCGTGCCTTACCCATTCTTTTAAACACTTGAAGTCAGTGAAAATCCTTTAGTGATCCAGATTGAGTGGATTGAATTAATGGCAACTTTGAGACTACAAGTTTTAGTGTAATTGCTTTATTGTTTTGGAACCAAGATGCTTACAATCCAGTTCCTGTGCAAACATGTTTAACGTGTGTTAATGTGTTTCAAAACCAGACCCTCTCCGCAAAATTCTGCTTTTCATTAATTGACATCAGTAGCATGGTACAGTATTTCAAAGCACTGGCCAAATATAAACTGTGTTTCTAATTTCCTTACTTTCCTGTGTTTGGAATGCCAATGTTAATTTGTTCCCATGGAAGAGTGAGAGCTGCCAACCACAGTTTTATATAAATGGCTTTACAGTGCAGGGCTGCCAACATTAAATGATACTTAGGAATTTTCATGACATTTTGTTTTTAATGCTCGTGTGTGTATGTGTGAGAGAAATAGAGATATCTGGGATGTTGAACTGCATAGCCACTGATGATCAAGGCAGATGGTGGAAGAAATTTATCCTTTGAGTAGCTGTTACTTAATGTTTCTTCTCATTTAAGATTTTTTAATAATCTGTCCGATATTACATAGCATGTTCCTTCTGCCTAGAAAAAAATACTCTGCAGTGAATTTTGTTGCTAACTATCCAAACAGTTCTATGGTTTCCCCCAACTGCCACAAGTTTAGTTATGTATTAATAGATGAGCAGGACTTTTGTTTTTGTTGCTATTCTGATCATTGTGAACTAGATTATAAGAATGTGATATTACTCAGCACAAGAAAATGTGAAGTCGAAAAAGCTGCCACGACTAAGGAATAGGGGGATTAAGTGATTTTTGATTTGAACTGATAACTTTTAAAAGAACAGGAGTAGGCAGATAAAATCATTTGCTTCCTTAAAGAAATTTCAGCATAATCATAGTTTCTTCAGTGGTATGTACTGTCTTTGTACATGAAACAAACGTGAAGTTCCCTTTAAACAAATTCATTTTAAACCGATGATGGTGCAAACAAAGTCTGTTTATGTATTTCTCCTTTTATTCCTGGAGGATATTCAAAATACAAATTGTTCATGTTTTAGTAGATTCCTCTTAATGAGTGCTATGGTTTTATCTCTCAGTTTTCCCATTTTATTGGAACAGGTGCAGTGTCTGCCATCTGTGCCAGCCCTGCGCTATACCAACAAACAAAGTGTTGTTTTGGTTCACTGGATTTAAAAGTCTCCTGAGAGTAAAGAAATGAAAGAGAAAGAATTTAGAAAGTAGCTAGTGAAGGAAAGGCACTTCAAGTAATGTGCATTGTCACTCAAGTCTTCCCCTAAATTACCTTAAACTATGTCTAAACGGTTTGAAAAATTTTATCCGTAGAGTATTGAGTTTCTGTTGCATCTCAGAGGTCCCACGCTATTCTTTATCATATTTATCCTACTGCAGTAGCTCCCAAGTTAGGCTCTTTTGTTGCCAGGTTGAATTAAATTTTACAGGAGTTAAAAAGTCTTTTTTCCCTGCCTTCAAGTAGAAGAATGGTAAATTTTCAGTTTTTCACTGTTTCTGATTCCACCTCATTTAAAAGGTACTGCAAATAGCCATCCAAGTTTAAACAAGATTATGTTGTAATTAGACAGACAAACTCATAATTATTTAAGGGCTAAACCAACAACAACAACGCTTTTGGGTTCATTTTGACAGTGTTTACCCAGGGTATCTGGAAAGGCTTACAATTAAAGTGCCTGAAGGGTGGGGATGAGAGTTTTCAGCATGCAGTCAGTGCTATCAGGTCCACCTGGCCTGGGAAACTATGCAGGCTTTGTAGTAGAGAAAATCCTTTAACTTAGATCTTCATGGCAAGCCCTTAAAAGCTACCTTGCTTTAAAAAAAAGAAAAGGGGGGGGGGGAGGAGAGGGAAGGCACCACTTCTCTCTAAATAGTAATTAAAATGAGCAAGTGCCTTCTTAGGCTCTTTATGAGGAGGCAACACTATCGTGCTGATCATCCCATAATCTCACAGCGCATCAGTTTTTAGAAGTTTTGCCTGCTGTGCACGACTGCCTTTCAAATGAGCACAAAGTTTCCTCTCGTTAGGCTGCAACCTCCCAAGGCGCGCTGCTGGTCTGAATTACACCTCCACGCTAGCCCACTGATGTCACCGGGCAATATCCTCAGCTGGAGCCGCCTGGCACAAGGCCACCCCAGCGGTGAAGTCACCACAGTGGAGACCGTCTGAGGAGCTGGCACAGTGTCTGTACCAAGTTTGGGGGGCTGTAAATCAGGTCGGGCTTTGACTCTGTCACTAGAGCCACTGGGCCAAATCCTGCCCTCCGTCACCTCGTTTCCTTGGCTTCGGTGGGCTTGCCTCAGTCCTCTGATTGTACCAATTGTTCTTCCCACAGCACAGTGGCAGTAAAACTTTTTAAAAAGAGACCAGAAGAACCCTGGGAGAACTACTAAAAAATGGTCATAAAATAATACAGCATCAGTAGTTGGGAGTTATAATTCCGATGGAGAGACAGGTTTCTTACTGAGCAAGGATTCGGAGCAGGGCTGGTTGTATTTTACTGCTCGTGTGCCTAAATGCGCACTGACTTTAACGAGTCCTTCGGCACCCCAAGGGAAAGCAAGTCTGAGTTTATCATTTAAATGAAAGATTAAAAATTAATGGAACTTAGAACTTCTGAATTCTGGTGCTTACAATTTAGTACTGTTCCTAAACATTTCTGTCAGTGTTTTAACAACAATTTATTTACATCAGCCAAGTATCTGTAACGCCACGAATGATAATCATTCACCACTAACAGGGATCAGTTCCCCATCCTATCTGTTCTACCCATGTGCTCGATGCTGCTCCTCACCTGGTTTGCAAGGTTAAAACTTAATTGCTTCTATCACTAAAACTATTCTGAACATTTTAATCTTGTTACTTTTATTTATTACTGTGCAGTAATTATAATCCCAGAGGGACTTTTTAGATGTTAATAAAGAGTACTGCACATCACTTTTCCTGGAGCTTGTGTGGCACTATAAACATCATGCTGAGCTTAAGTTCCCCTTTCTGACCATATCCTTAAAAAATCCAGCATTTGTTAAGAGAAAGAAGGGGATTTTTTTTTTTATTTTTTTTAACAAAAAGTAATCGAGGAGAAAAAAAAAAGAAGGAACTTTAGCCTCACAATCTGCTAGCTACATAAAGCAGTAAATGTTCAGTTGAGACAGGGAAAAACCAGAACTGCTGGAGATTGGTTGTTTCCTTTTGGAGGAAACAATAAATGTGCCCACTTGTATTTTAACAACATGACTACTGGGGCCCCTAATTACACAAATATACTTGTAATAAACTGCAGAAGAGAAGAGCTGAAAAAGAATCATTCAGCACCGATCTTTCTCTTCAACTCAAGAAGAGGCTTTTGAGTAACACTCGTTTAAATCTTGGACCAAATCAGAAGGTGAAGGTATTTCAGCACTATGTGGTGAATCATTTGTCTCCTGAGACAGGTGAAAAGGAGAAGCAAATCAGACATGTGGTGCAAAATTTCTCTCATCGACGTGAACGCAACTTTGACCTCTGAATACAACAGTTCCTGCAAATTGGTGGCATGCATTATAATCAAATTACAAGAATATTAGACTCCATGTCCACAGAAATCTCTGATCGTTACGCTACATTAAAACCTGACACAGGGAATACAGAAACACATGAAAGAATCCTGAATGATGCAGAAATGCATTCAAGCAAACCCCAAATATTTTTTTAGAAAACAGTGACTGCCATTTAGCTCATTAGTTCACAACTGTCAGCTGAGAGCTATTCCACTGAAAATATTACAGAATCGGGGAAAAATCAGTCACTGTGTCTAACCCACTGAAAGTCTCTCCTCCCCATATGGGCAGTTGTAGTCCAACAAGAGAGTAGTGACTGGTAGGCAAGAGACTGAGCTGGAGAAGAGTGATCTATGTTCTTGCTCCTTGAGAGACACTTTCATAAACACCATTCTCATTTCTGTGCTATTTTTATCAGTTGCACGCAACAGGACGTGAACTGTGCTCCCTCCATTCATACCAAAGCGATGTGCGGACACGAGGGTGTATTACAACAGCTGATCTTTTACCCCAGAACTGCAATTACAGAATTGCGTTTGAAGACGCACAAAACCCAAAACAAAACAGAAAATGCTGTTGTTAGGGGCTGACTCAGGAGGCCCGTATGGCCCAGCCCTTGTGAGAGGCTCAGGGTGAGGAATCCAGCCCTGCGATCTGCAGTGTGGTATGCAGGGCTAGGTGCTGCTGATGTCACCGATGGGCTTATCTTGTACCACAAAAAAAAATTCCTTTTGTATAATAGGGATCGTGGGTGGGAATTAAACTGAAAATAAATCTTCTTCTAACCTTCAGATGCTGTTACGCCCCGGGGTGTTAGCCACCAACGTTTAAAGTGTAAAGGGGACAGACACATGCATATGCTCTATATGTGCATGCATATATATATATGTCTTCTTGAGGACATTTCTGAAATAATAGTTTTAAATTGCTGTCACTTTAAGACACAAGCATTTTACGTCTACCAACAGAAATATATATGGATGTCATCAACTTACAGGTCTTCAATATTCATAGTTCTCAGGCCCATATACCAAGTTATTCAAAGAATAAACAGTCTCCTGCCTGTTTCTCAATAAAAATAAATGTGTTGCACAGCAAGCGTTCCTAGAAAGCAAAAAGATTGTACGCTTAAGCTGCGAGTCCCGTGGCAGGCAAAAGGACGGCGAGTGGATGCGTGCCGTTGGCAGCGAGGATCTCTGCTGGGCAGTGACCTCCTCCCCAGTTCCCATGTCTCAAACCCGGGAGGCTTTGTTCGGTGCCCCACCTGATCCCAGCTATCTTGGCAGCAGAGAGGAAACATGATGATCTCAAAGAAAAATGCGCAATAGCTCACAAAGTCCCACTTTCATGAGGAAGGGCACTCCGGAGTATCTTTTTAAGCAGTAACTGAAGCCTCTAATCATTATTGTCCAAAATGTTTCCTCCCATCCCTCCAAACACTGTATTTCTATCTAATAATCCTGGTTCATAAACTGTGTTAGTATCACTGGACCTCCCACATACAGAACACCTGAAAAACACGCAGTAGCTGTAAGAGCGTGGATGGGAGACGGGCTCTGCTCTCACAGGGGTTTCCCCTCCAGGGCAGATGGACCTTTCCCCTGCATAGCTTGTTGCCACCTAATCTCCCGGCACTTGCCTGACCGAGGAAGGCACAGATGTTTGTTATTCCGTAGACAAGCTCAAAAGGTCCAGCCGTGGTCTGACGGCACAGCTCACAGTGTATACATTCCAAGTCAAAATTTTGCTGATTACCGTCGAAGGCTGAGGTTCTTACCTGATGGCCGCGTGTCTGATACCGGCCGGTTATTTTGTCATATCCCCCAAACTACTTTCTCAATAAGCCCAGAATCTGCGATTTCAGCTGAGAAATCCAGCAGGTTGTATGGTTTCAAACCTGGAAAACTGGTTCTTGAATTATTTTCCTTTTATCACAGTAAACCACAAAAAAGGCTCAATTCCCTGCGCCTGCAACTCCTGCTGGGTTCCTCCCAGAGAGCCTGTGCAGGTGTAGACCCACACTCCGGAATATCTGGGGGATGCTGGTATTGTTGTGGCCATACAATGCTAAAGGAGGATTAATTAGATTTGTGTTATTTATTTGGGCAGCTGCTCAGTAGATGAAAGGAAGTCTAATGCAAATGGAATGAATAAGCCTTAAGAGGCCAATGTGCAGTCACTTCTCCACTCGTGTCCCTTAGCATGGCCAGTGCAGAAACAGGCACATTCCTTTGACAAAAATGAGGCATTTGAAGATTCCATCAGCTGAACTTCCTCTTTCAAGTGTTGCCAGTAGATGCACAATATATACATGTGCTCTTAAAAGACTTTTATTTTGAACTCAAGATGTGAATCTATGGTATTAAGGAAAGCAGAACAATCCTTTATTTAGCTGCACCTGCACCTTAATGCCTAATGAGTTTAGTCTGATGGAATCCAGACCTCAGGAAGGATTATAAATTCTCATTTGATTTCATTTACTTCTAAAATACCTTAAACCAGCTGTACCAGCCCAGAATCCAGTCCTTCTTTCTATATCAGTTTTGCAAATGTTGTTAAATTTTTTGCTGTATTAAGTAACTTTATGCTATATAATAATACACCAATAGTAATAAGGAACAGAAGGCAACTTGAAAAAAATCATGTAGTGGAAGATAATTAGCAGCACAGCGGCTCGAAAAGCATCAGTTTATGAGCAGAACTTTCATAAAGTTTTTCACGCTCTGGAAGCAAGATTTGGAAAAAATGGAAGCTAGGTTGGTAGGCAGCATACTCTCACTGGCCCAGTGTAAGGCAGAGGAGCCTGGCCCTGCAAATCTGGCTGAACACGCTCTCCAGTGCATTTGTGGTACATTTAGCCATTTCTGCCTGTTTTGTATAAACACATCAGAGATGCTTGGGCAGTGACCTTCCCAAGATTACTGACTCAGGCTGTTTATTATGAACAGTATCTAATTTATCAAATACACTTGAAACCTTCTTGTTTGCCCCAGTGTGGTGACTGGAATGTAATTTGATGCTGTCGCATCTCTGCATCATCAAATCATTGTATCAAAGAGTCACTATCTCACGATTTGTTTTATTCCCTGGTTACTGTCTCATGATTTGTTTTTTTTTTCCCTGCATGCCCTCTGCACATGCCTTCTTGCAGAACAAGGTGCCTCTGCCACAGACTCCCAGCTTCCTGCAGAGATGCTTAGTCCTTTCCTTGTACAGACACTGGGGTATGAGCAGACACCCTCAGAAGAGCAGGGTTGCTTGTGGTGCTGCAGCTGGTCACCCTCGGAGGATGAGCATCCTTCCAGACCACCAGTCACTAGTGGGCTGTTTCCTTTACCTGATCTTAGGTTACAGCTGGCAAAAAACACTTCAGAGAAACTTTCTTGCCTTCCCCCTTATCTGAAATTTGGGCCAAGCTGAAGAACTATTTCACACTTGAAAGCTTTTGAGCATGACCTGGATATTTTTATTCCAAAGTTTGTATTTCATCCCAAATAGCCCATTTTAGTTTCCCCCTAGTAATCTCTCATGCTGCTTCATATCTTCCCTGGCTGAACACATGTTATTTCTGTAGCCACTTGTCTCTCCTTCCTTAGGCCTGGGGTTGTGTTTCTGTTTGCTCAACACTGTCGTGTACAAGCAGGCCGGGCAGACTGCTGGTTTTTGCATTAGTGATTTTTTGAGAGGCCTCCAGCTTCAGAGCAGGTTGCAGGAAACACCTTGGGCCTCATTTGTCTGCTGGTTGGACTAGGTAATCATTTTTCCTCAATGAACCATATTGTCATGAACTTTCCTCCCTCTTTGTGCTCTGCAGCCTTCTCCCCCTTGAGACACCCATCACCCCGATGTCTCCTCTAGACCAGTACTACCAGTACTGCCCTTTCCTGTGCTGCGGCTGCCACTTTAGTCTCCACCATCCTGACCCTCATCTGTGATTCCTCCCCCTCCTCCCCAGGCTGCCGCTATCTTCCTGACCCTTGGATGCACTGGCAAAATGTGTGACTTCGAGTTCACACCTAATGCTGGCACAGCTTCCCCGTGAATTTGGCCTCACCAGATACAGCTCACTGATTTCCCAGCACCAGTAAAGCAGCCTTGCTGTCCCCTGAAATACAGAGAGAGAGCAAGCAGTGTAATGTAGCAGTCATCTCTGTTCGAAGAGGGAAAAGAAAAATGTATTCCTGTGTCTTCACATACCTCCCACAGCTGCAACCAGAGGATTGAGGGTTTAGGGCATGTGTTAGACAGCAGCGTGCCTCTGCTCTTAGACTGTTATTCTGTGCTGTGCGTTAAGGTGCAGACAGAGGAAAGAAAGCAGGAGTAATGATGAGCTTCTGCCTGTCATTTTGCTCACTGCTCAGTTTGACTAGAGGTATCTTTCTGGAGGAGAGTGTAGAGAAGAGCTAAGATTGCTTTTGGTGGGCTGGAAGCTTTGCAGCTCACAGTCCTGGCAGGGAGATGCAGGACCGCCAGCTTGGAGCTGCTGTCCAGGAGCATCCCCATCTTTCAGATACACAGAGAAACACATCAGCCCCCATCTGTCAGTGGTGCAGTCTCTCAAGGGTGAATACCAACCTCAGTTAACCCTGCTCCCAGTGACACCATTTTGTGATGGCCCCAACGCTGGCCAGTTGGGAGCACATCGGAGGAGCCACATTTTACAGTATAGCCACAGCCCCCAGCTTGCCTCCCTGGAAAAATGCCATCCCCATGGTGCTAGGAAAGGGAGGGCTGCTGGGGGCAAATCCCCAAGTCAGCACTGTCCTGGGTCCCCACTTCCCAGTGAAGGGTGGGAAGAGAAACTAGATTTGAGAGGCTGATGAGAGAGGCCCTACAGGAGAGTCCCTTATATTGGATTCCTGGAAAATGAAGATAGAAATAGAGGGAATCTGTCTAAAGGAACAATTTCATGAACTCCCATTTATTTCTTTCCCCTGTCACCCCCCCAGACTTCTCAATTCCCTCACACACCCTGAATCCCACAGCAATCCTAAATGCGTTACAGCAGCGGCAGATGGATTGCAGCACTATGTGCTGCTGTGTTTCACGTGCTAAGGCTGTGAATAAGGTATTCTGAAGAAACACAACTCTTGCCTGCTTATTTATCTTTGCTTTCCCCAGATACACATACAGACACTGCAAACTCAGCATCAGGATTCGCACCACAATCGGTCTGTTTACTATTAGGAGAGTTTCGTGCTCACAGAGCAGTCCCACGTGTAAATTTTTCACTATACCTTTCATCTAGTCTGGCTCTGATTTCAGCAGAGAAACCACAGCATAAATGGGTACCGATCAGGGCACACTCGGGAAAGAAAATGGATTATCTGTGCATAACCTGCCCAGATATTTCATGGATATTCTTTAGGGAGAAACAGTTTTACCATCCAGCATTGCTTTAAAGTGCCTGCAAAGAAATCCCAAGTGCAGAAGGCAGCATGGATAATTCTCTCTGTCCTTTCTCTCACGATTATCTGTCCCCTTTGCCATCTACCATCCTAAGGAATTTTAACTTTAAAATCTCCTGGGGCGAGAGGATGTGGTGACTCGGCAGCATCCTCTTATCCCCCACCGCCTTCCTTGCCAACGCGGCTCCCAGCGGAGCAGGTGGCTCCACATCACTCTCCAAAACCCTGTCTGAAATGGGTATGACACTGACCCCAACACTGGAAGGCCACCAGAAAGGGCCGAAGCATTTTGTTAGAGAAATACCAATTTCTGCCCTGAGCAGTCCTTGCTAGCTGAAGTTTAACTTAGCAAGGAAGAACTCGCTGCTGTTTCTGAGATAATTAAACCCATCTTCCCTCAACTCGCTGTTTGTACACGCACAATGATACCATTGTTCAGAGTCATGCAACACATATGCTGACATTAAAGTGTTTAATCTTGTAGTACAGTATTCCATTATTTTTTGGACATCTGTACATGGTAGAAAGGGTACGTATTAAGGGATTTGTTGACAAAGAAATAGCTAATGCTGATACATGTGTGGACTGAAAGGCTTTTTCCAAGTCGTGTTCAGCAGTAGGGAGAGTGCTCCTTCCCAGGCCTGAAGCCTGGCACAGATGTGATATGCACTGTTGCTATTACCACTTTTCAATTTATAACAAGGAGTCAGTGTTTAGAAGAATTTTGGAAGCTCCCTGCTGGGTTTGTGGCTAGGTGGTCTTGCTGGCAACACCACCTTCATGCTGAAAGCTGAAAAAATGAAGTGATGGCTAAAGAGAGAATATTAACTCCAGAGGTTGTTTTGTTTTTGGGGTTTTTATTTTCCTTTTTGAAGCAAAAATGCTTACCCCAGATCACTGTGCAGAGAGCACTAAAGAATTTTGAATCCCCATTTCTAACTTCTGGGGTTGGGGCTCAGGATTTATGGAGCCTGGTTCTCATCTCCTTTGAAATGAATGCATTAGTCCTGCTTTCCACCCATGGCCAGGGCAGGACTTTGCCCTGCCACACACTGAAAGAAATGCAAGAAATAGCTTTTCACCTTCACCTCCCCTCACCCGGCTGTAAAATGGGTGCATGAGCACCGAGCACCTGGGTGCAGGTTCCCTTCTGCTGCACGCTGCCTTGGCTCAGAGCAGCCCCTTCTGCAAAGGGCAGAGGGGGACAAGACCATCAAGTCAGGGCTTCAGCAGATGAGCCCAGCCCCCCCAAATGCCTGTGGGTCCTGGGCTTGTGGCTGAAGGACAGGCTGTGTTTTGAGAAGTGGCAGGATGGTGGCAGTCCCTGGCCATAGGATGTGTTAATGAGTTCTAGAAAAACCACAGACTGTTTTTCTAGTAAGCTTATCTCACAGACCAAAATCAAGGGTGCAAATGGTTTTCCTTAGGTTTCTCCAGAAACCTGCAGCAGCTTTTAGCAGAGCTGGAGAACTGCAACTCTCCAGTGTAAAAAAGCCCTCCAAATACCATTTTTATCACTCAGAAAAAAAAATAAATATCCCATCACACAACCCAGGACATTTGGTCAACTCCATTAATAGGACTCCCAATTTATATTCTTTAACCATTGCTTCAAATATTTAACTGCTTCTTTAGCTGCCTCATGTCAGCATGTAAATCTTGCAGCCGAGAGTATGGAACAAATGAAAAGCAATCACAGACCTTCTCATTCCCAAATTCTTGCCTTTATAAATTTACTGCCACTGCCCCTGTAGCTTTTGCTGTCAAGCACAATGAGGAGGGAAACTTGTGCCTTAGCAGACCATGGCCCAGCATGATATTGTTGCAATCTTTATTGTACTCCCCTTTTTCCTCAGAAAAATATAAGGACTGACCTTGCACTTCTTGCTCCATCGGGAATCCCACTGAGCCCAGTAGGCTCTTTCAGCTGCAGAGACCGCTGGATCCTTTCCCTAATTGGCTTCCCTCTTCTTAAACCTCACTAACATATTGAGAAAAGGCCTATATTTCATAAGTGACATGGTTTTATCCACCAATTTAGAGACAAAGAAGTGCAATTTATAGAGGGAACATTTAATGCCTGTTAATTAGAATCCCATCAAGAGTCCTCGAATTTGGAATCCTGAAAATTTACAGCGCAGTTTCACAACTGCTGCAAGCCCAGAGTCCAAGGGGTGGTCCTGCCCTGCCCTCCCTCCCACCGTGCTGGCACATCCCTGCTCCTCCTGCCACTGCTGCTCTTGGGCCATGCAGTGAGCTGGGTGAAGAGGGGATCTACCTGAAAACTCATGTGGGGAAAGAACATTGTTTTCCAGCTGAATCCATTTCCTTACAGGGTGAAGCAGTAGATAGGAGTGAACCTTCCCTTTGAAAGCAGTGAGATACATAGGCTGAAACTGCTCGTGGACCTCAGGTGGAGCGGGTGGTCCCAGGATAGCTGGTGTCTAAGAACCTCGTGCTCTACTCTGAATTGATGCCAGAGAGCGTCTGAAATTTTGGCTTCAATCTCACGGGGTGGAAAAGGAGGAAATCAAAGGTAAATTTTCTTGGAAAATTCAAACAAGATTTTGCACTGCTGGATGAAAATGGTGCAACTTAAAGTGTAGGTTGCCCTTTCATGAAAACACTAAGGCTAAAATGAATCCAGTGGCTCAGTGGACCAGCCAGCCAGCCCTCGGCCATCTCTGAAGAAACAGCTCATTTCCATAGCTCTGCAGCTATCAAAGGGAAAGACTTTCCTAACCGCTAAACCCTGCCTACACGACTTCTTCAGTCCCTGGGGCCAGGCAGGCACAGGTAGACTCTGAAAACCTTAGACCTTGATGCTGAAGCATGGCAGATTTTTTTTGGCATCCAAATATCTGAGGGGTTTCTTAGGCAACTGCTGATGGCCCTGCAGTGAGTCTTCCGCCTGGCTGAGAGGTGGAGGCGAGGGGGTGTTGTCTTTTGGAATCTATTTTCCTTTGACTTATCTTTCAGTCTCAGGAATTCAGGACCTTTAGTCTATTTGAGATTAAAGTCCTTTACAAATCCCTTCTGGCCTTTTTGGGGAGTAAAGAGGTTACAAACACCCTACTGCACATTCCTTTTGGTGCTTTTTTTTTTCATTGTAAATGAGAAACAAGTAGCACTCTAATTATTGTGAGCACTACAACAAACGAGTCGACTACTCTTAAAGTGCCTTATAAAAATTAACATATTATCAGGTGAAAGTGTTAACAGGAAAATTTAAGTTTTCACTTGTTTAAATATTCAAAATATATTCTAAGTGCATCACCCAAACATGCCAGGGAGGAGGAGGTATGGAATTATTGAAGCTTTCCCAGTTTGGCAGCCTGAGCTCAGAATCTATTCGTCTGGTGTTTGCTTGTGAAAAAGAGTTATTTTTTTTTTTTAGTTCTTCAGAAAACAAGAGCGTAAAAATACTTAGGTAGGGAGGTTGGCAAAAGGCCTCCCACAAAATCCATTCAAATTAGTGGAAATATTTCTATTGACTTCCCTGGGGTTTGGATTAGCTCTTTAACACTTCTGTAATAATTATTTTTTAACGTAGTAATTCTTGGAAAATGATTGCTGTGATTCACTGGTTCTTTGCTTGACACATGGAGTTAGTGATTGACATTGTGCTGCTGCACTTGGTATGAAGGCTAAAATGGACTGGTTTCTTCCATCTGTGTAGGGAGAAATAACTACTGCAGGCTGTGTCTCAAGGTGATCTTTGCTGCCCTGCATCGTGCCTTGCCTACCGTCAATCCCAATTACAAAAGCAGTGCTCCAGCAGTGTTTACAGAATTAGCTCAGGTCAGCTTTTCACTTACCAGTAGTGATTTACAAAGTAGCTGAAAATAGTTTGGGTTATTATTTCCAGTCTCAACATATTTTGTTGTGAAAGTGATCAAGCGTGGGATCAGTTCAAGTTTCCCAGCTTTATATTGACGTGTCATTTGCTTTAGAAGTTTGGGTACCCTGGGGTGTTAAACCAGGACCACAAGGCTGTCCAACATTACCTTTTCTTGGTACCAGTTTCAACTGTATTGCTATGAGTTCCAGCTGTACCCGCACTTTTTCATCCCTGCATCTTCATGTTTTCAAGTTTTGTATCTGAGAAGTGGGCACTTTAGGACATGTCAAAACAAACAGTAGGTATTTTTTGACATTTTATCTCCAGCTTTCCAATATTTTTGGATCTGATAATCTCACCACTTCACACCTGGGCACATGTATCCACCATGTTTTCTTCTAACCATCCCCACTCTTGCACAGCTATGATGTCCTGCCTGTTCTTGCATCACCACAACAGAGTCAGCTGGAGCAGCAAAAGACTTCAGAGAGATCAGAGCCCTATCTGCATCAGATAGACGGGTGCAGTCTGTGCAGCATTCAGGTTGTAGACAGGTAGTGAAGGGCAGGCTTTCAGAGATTCTGAGCTTACTTGCATATTTGCAACAGAGGTGTGGCACATTTACTGATAACCACAAACCAAAGATATGTGTTTTGTTTGGATCGCCTTAATTGTCCTGCACACTTTTTGGTTTCTTGCTGTTTTTCTCACGAAGCTGTTCGCCTCCATCCCACAGCTCTCAAGGCCCACTTTTCCCAGGGACTATGCCAAAGGAATTATCTGATGATCCCCACCTTCTGTAGCTACAGTTAACGGCCACACTGACCTTGAGTTATTTTGCACTAGCAGATTTTGAACCATGCGTTAAATTGTGTCATAATTTCTCTACAGTGATTGTGCCTCCAGACTGGGAGACCACTTCTAGAAATGAGGAGAGGGGTGCATTTACACATGCACTGCCTATGAATTGTTTCTTTAGGAGAGGAAAGACGCTGTTTTCCCACAGCTAAGGCACACAGCCTGTTTCACAGCAGAATTATTTTTCAAGGGTGTTCTTCCCTTCCATATTTTACAACCTTTGATTGCACATCCAGAGGTTTGGCTTCCTCTCCAAGCAGCTGCCGTGCCAAGGCATTTGAGTTGTGACAGCTTCTGAGCTGGAATTTCCAATGTTTGAAATTAGGAACCGGGCTAAAACCATTCACCAAAAGCCTTTGGGTAGCAATGATTTGTAAGAACTATGAACCTGGGAGAAACATGAGTTCAAGTTCTTTGGGCAGAAGGGCTATTAAGTATTCCCAGCAAATATTCATATTTCTTAATGACTTTTAAGGGACCATTTAACACGTAATGGCTGACAAACAGCTAAAACTAAGTCCTTCAAGAATGACCCAAAGGTTCTCATTATGGTATGTCGTGTCAATAGGGATCACAGGTTTTATAGATCTAACAGGGAATCTACAGTTGCATTCAAAGAGCTGTAGCAATTTGCTTGACTGTTTTAGTAAACACTTGAAATACCACTCACTCTCCTTTCCTTTTTCTTTTTTTTTTTTTTAAACCACCCCCCAGCCATTCAAACTCCTCAGGTAATTAGTTGGAAATGACCCGGTTGGAATATTGTCAAAGGTCTGACTAACACCCGTCAAACCCAGGAAATTCAGACTCCCCAGCTCACCTCGTGCTGTTGTGCTGAAGGTATTGCTGGGGTCTACAAAAAGCGCACGATCATAATATACTGTACCATATGTTCACAAATACCAACGCACAGCAGCAGCATGGTTTAAGGATAGGATTTCAGCCTTCATAATGAAGAGTCTTGCTTTTATGAGTTCAAGTCAGACCCTTAACGTTATTTTAACATAGATTTTGGTG
Organism: Todiramphus chloris collaris; assembly: GCA_025345505.1. Taxonomy (NCBI): domain Eukaryota; kingdom Metazoa; phylum Chordata; class Aves; order Coraciiformes; family Alcedinidae; genus Todiramphus; species Todiramphus chloris. The sequence goes on from JANVCC010000271.1 coordinate 1,937,390, forward strand.
TTTAATTATGCAATAAGATTTACTGCAGTCATCTAACAGATGTTGATTCAGGGTCAGTGTTTCTCATAAATTAGTTCTGAAAGGATTTGTTACTTCTGGGTCAGCAGATAGGTCCAGAGTGCAAAGAAAAAGGGGAAAAACAATAAACACTGAGTTGAAGGGTTTCTTGGGATTCTTTCTTCAGTTACATATCCACATATTTTCATGATCTTAATGACTATAGCCACAGGAATGTTTGCTTTAACACTAAAGATGGCTCAGCCCAAAACCCTATATCCAAACATCTGCAAAGCATGGGAAAGTTCAAACTTTGGGGCTCTTATTTTATGACCCTGGCTGTTAATTTTTCATACTAATATGACACATTTTTTCTAGGGCTCTGCAGTGGGAATCACTGTGAACTCTAGCAGCACCCGAAAAAGTTTCATCTTCATGTGTTTGTTGTCAGGCTTTGTGTATGAAGTGCAGCCAAGGACCAGTGTTGGCTGATGTAGTTGTCATCACATATGTACACTGAAAAGCTGCACCCACCTTCCTTTGAAAATTCAGCCTTCCCCTGCCTTTGGAAGCAAATCATATTGGTACATCCTATTGCTAGACCTCTTTATAATACACCCTGCTGGTGATGTTATCCATAACATAACTAAACCCACACAACATTATATTCATTCTTCTATAGTTGTGGTTAAAGAAGCTATTCCATATTAGAATTTTTTTTCCCTCCCGTCTATAATTTAGTTACAGACAAATTCCTTTGAGACTGAAATCATACTCTTTATATCTTATTCTGCCGAGAATACTTTGGAGGAAAGGGATTGAGGCATATTTTATACTGTTGCTAGTGCTTAGAGGGTGGTTTTAGCCTGTCAAGTGTTGTACAAACACTGGTGAACATTCACAATATTTACCCACTACAGGCGATGAGAGGCTGAGGGATCTTCCTGAGGCTGTAGGTGATGTTATAGCTAGAGGTGCAACAGGATCTTTGTTCATTCAGTGCACACTGAGACTGCTTAACCAATAAAAACATTTGCCATACATAACCGCCTTTGTCTTGGAAAGTTTAGGGGTTTCATACCTAAAAAACTCTTAAGATGAATCCCAGCCATTAGTAAGAGCTCTGAAGTGTTTCCCTGAACAGCAATCACACAGTGGCAAACTGCGAGCCCTGGACTCCTTGCAGAAGTAACGTGGGAGAGGAGGGAGAGACGTGGCCAGCTGCTGAATCTTGGCCAGCAAAGCAGCGCTGAACCTGCTCCGTGGAAGCGCTTGGACGCGGCCCGGTTCCCAGCGGCTCCCCGTGCTCCGTCCCTGCCGCGGGACATCCTCGCCACTGCCCGTGGACATTTGTACCCTGCAGCGCTGTGAATTTCAATAGCGCTTCCCAGACCCAGGCTTGAAGCTCCTCTTTTTCAGGAGTAATTCCATTTTAAGTCAATGGCTTTACACAATGGATTTACCGCTGCCAGAAGAGAATCAGGCCTGTAGAAAGACACACATTCTTTGCCAAGAAAATCTCAGAGCTAACTACTTGAACTGTGCAGTCGAGCTGCAGGGAGGTCAAGTGGACAGACGACAGGACTGGGACATACAGGAAGTCCCTGGTTCAAACCTCAGCTCTTAAAATGTCATGTGGTGTGACCTTTGGCGAGTCAGTTCATCCCCTCATACCTCTGTTTCCCCGTTTTCTTTGTCCGACTTGTCTATTTAATTTGGAATTTGTTCTAAGAAGGACGTTTCACTTCACATGTTGGGATGGGCCACTGACTGCTCGCCTCCCCCTTGCTGCAGGACAGTCTCAAAAGCTTTGTTTCCTTACAGCACTGATCCTCAGCTCCAATATACACAAGCAGTGTTACACCAGACCATCAGTTGCCCATCACAAGACAGGCAGACCTGTTGCTTGGTGGGATAACACCCTGTCCTAACACTGACTGGGAGGACTCTGGCACTTCTTGTTATTTCATGGTCAGGGTTGGGAGGTGTAAGAAGGTCCTCGCTTTGAACGTTTGCTTCACAGCCCTGATCACTAAAGATGCTTTAAAACGAAAGCTTTGATCCTGTGGAGTGGGGCTGTGAGCTTGTGATGAATTCAGCTGGCACCAAATGTGGGTCACTGGCATGAAAAGCCTCAAGGACTGGAATTTGTGTATATATGTGTGTGGATATGCATGTGCGTGTGTGATTTTCAGAAGCAGAGTCAGGCCAAGAACCAGCACTCCTGAAAAGCCCCATCTGTTTCTTTCAGGTCCTTCCCACAGCAGCTTGGTCGTTATCGGTGGCAAATGTCCAGAGCCACTTGTCAAGTACAAAGCTGCCAGAAATCATTAAAACACAACAGTCACCCACACCCTGTACCAGCCAGCTGTAAAACTGTTTCAGAGAGAGTCTGATAAACATATATATGCTTATAATAGCCCAGATAGAGTCATCTATTTCTTACATGCTTTCATGAACTGAACAACAGCACGAGATGCTGCAATCAGATATTCTTGCCCTTTTCTGTTGTGGCAACTCACAAGCTTGTTTGATGGTGAGGGGAAAGGGAACAAAGCAGGTGGCTAATGGGCTGTTTTTCTGTTTCAGTGGAGCATGACAGAGAGTTTCACCATCAGCGCTGCCACTACCGAGAGTTCAGGTTTGATCTCTCCAGAATCCCAGAGGGGGAAGCGGTGACGGCTGCCGAGTTCAGGATATACAAAGATTACATCCGTGAGCGCTTCGATAATGAAACGTTCCAGATTAGTGTCTACCAGGTACTCCAGGAGCACCCAGGCAGGTGAGTGGCCCACAGGGAAATCTCGATGGAAACACAAGCACAGTACATTCATTGGGGGAGTTCTAGCCAGTCCTTTTAGAAACACTGGTGCCAGCAGCAGCACTGCCTGAAGAGCTGCATTCAGGCAGCTGGAGGGTTAGGTGGGCAGTTAGGGAGGGTTGTACGGTGAAATCCCAGTCAATGCTAACGCTGGGGGCACGCAGCTGCCGTGTGCCGTCAGCCACCAAGGCACGGGGAGAAGGTCCCCGTGAGCCTCTGCGTGCTCCAAGGAGCATCTCCAGTGCTACCGCTGTTGTCCCTGGGAGCACTCAGTAGCTCAGAAGCCAGCAAGCCTGACCATGTGCTAATGCAGGAAAAGATAATAAACTCAGAGTATTTCAAGATTTCTGGAAGACATACCCTCTTCCTCCTGCTGCTTATGGATCCTGAGGTGGCAAAACCACATCCGAATGCTTCCTTTGTAATTGTAGCTTAATTACTAGCCTTTATTACCACAGGCGTTCGAGATCTCTAATTAACAAAGACAGATGACACCACGCTTTTTATACTGACTGATTGTTTTGCATGTGCAAAACTACAAGATGAACTATTAAATCCATTCCAAGCAATTATTAATGTATGCCAAGCTCCCTGACAAATCCTCCAGGGAAATTGAATAAGAACATATGTTCAATTTTCTCATCTGGTTTCAGTTCCAATTAATCAGCAATCCCAAACCATTTATCGAAGGCACTTAGTTTCATTTGTGCATATTTCGTTTACATATGAATCCTACCAAAAGTGAGATTGCATTTATTTATGTGAAAGGTATTTACAGTCACATGGTAATCAGAAGTTATTCTTTAGGACTACTTAATATGGGGTAATAACACTACATCCCTAATTTAGGTTTATAAAAAGAGAAACACTAGGGAATTAAAAATGGCAAAGTCCAAAAAGGTAAGAAAAAAAATAATCAGGACTCTGGCTTTATCTTTTTATAAAAGCTAATAAAAATGCAGAAAAAAGAATGAAATCTGACAGGAGACCTTATCAATGGTTTTAAATGGTGAGAATTTCTACCATCTTTGCTGTATGCTAAAAGTATTTAAACACTAGTGTGTTTTCTTCCACATCTGAAATTCTAATTTTATGGCTTAAAACTCATGGCTCTCTTGGCATTTCTAATGAAACAACTATTTGCAGGGTTTGGGGACTATGCTAATATTAACCTAATTTTATCAAACAATGGTAATTCAGACTATATATTTTAACAAGTCTTTCTGAAGAAAAGCAGCAAGCCACAAACATGCACAGGATGTATTAGAAGTCCTGCTTACCATAAACATTTCAGTTTGTTCCATCTTAGACTCTTTCAGGGATGGAAGCCTCCGTTTGCTGTATTTCTCGAGTAGGTTATTTAGGTACAAGCCTGCAGGGATAACTTTTCACTCTTGGGAAGAGCAGAAACAAGAGATGTGTTGGCAGATGAAGAGGCTGTAACCAGTGTGCCAGGGCATTAGGGAATTGCCAGAAACCTGTTCTTGGAGTAAATGTCTTTCCTCATCAGATGCCAGGGAAGTTTACAGATTCTGATGAGCAAGGTAGGTCCCCACTAGGAATCGTACTGACAGACTTAGAATGACATTTATTACCTTCATTTTAGGATGATACATCCACAGGTTTCTTAAAAACATGTTTAGAGAGGGCTGCAAGATAAGCACTGTGGACAGTTGTGTGGAGCAGCAAGTGTTGCTGCAGACTGTCTCCTTCATAAATTCTTGTTCCTAAAGGAAAAATGTATGCAAAGGGCAGGCATATACATGAACAACTAGCTGTAAGAGGTGAGGAATCTTGCTAATTATACAGATGTTCCAGCTAGAAGATTAGATGCAGTTTTACTGCATCACATTCACCACAGGAACCCTATTTTTAATGAGTGTTCGTGCATGTTCACCCTTTGCGTACATTTTGGCACAGGCAACGGTGAGTTTTTGAACTGTTTGTCCTGAAAAAATATTCCTGTTGGTTTGGATTGACCAAAGGTAAAAATATTTTCACTAACATTTGTAAAAATATTTGCTCTTTTTCTGCATTTTTCCACTGACATTTTCCAACCGGCTCTGTCACAGACCAGTCATCCAAGTCAGTGTGTCATTGGGCGAGTGGAGAAAGAAAACAAACTCTCTCCACTGTTGATCAAAAAACACCCATTCACTTTGATGCTTCTTTGGCTGTTTGTCTCATCCTGAGCAGGCTGGAAAGTCAGACCCATCTGACGTTGTTAGCAACAAGAGCAAAACAAAGCCAAACCCTCCCCCCCCACGCAGGCAAGAAAACCTTTGCTGAGTTTGGCTTTCTCGATTCCTCTCCCTACATCACGGCAGGTACAATGGCCAACAAAACCCAACTGGTTTCCCTCTCTCTATACTCTTACATGATACAAGAGCAGCGGGATCTCCCAGAAGTTTGCTGGAATTGCCTTTCGGGATGTGGAACACCAGGTGTTCTCCAGGCCTGTGCTCCCCTCGCTATGTGCACCTCCTGGCACAGAAGCTCAGTGCCAGGCTCCCTGGGGGCAGCATCATCTCACCTTTGTAACACAGCAACACACAGCAGAGAGCAGGACAGCTTCTAGGGTCACAAAACCAGCATGAGATGCAGCTTGGAAAGCCCAAGCTGAGACTGAAAGTTTTATCCTTTGAGGGTGAAGAGACCGTTGGATAAGCTGAAGGCTTGATTTTCAGTTAAACCTCAGATGAGCCTCTAGTTTGGAGGGTGTGATGGTGTACCCTCAGTTCAAATAAACCATAACTAAGAGCAGTTCAACAGTTAATGACTTGTGTTACGAGTTCAGACAGGTTGGCAGGTATCTAACCAGCAACATCTCTTGTCTGCAATTTATTGTTGGTGAAAAATAGAGGCATAGGTCCTTCTAGACAAACAGCAGCACCCACAGCAGATTATTTCTGGAATCCTGCCCCTCAATAGCAGCAACATTTGAACACAGGCTGGAAGCTGTCTTCCATCTGCCTGCTCAGTTGTGGGCAGATAGATGCCTAAAAACCCTGGCAGCAAAAGGAGAGCCCAGTCCCATCCTTTGTAGCAGAGGGGATGCCACTCTGGACTTTGACTAGTAGAAATTATAGCTCCACCCGACTGAAGATATTATTACCAGTGTTTATAGGAAACCAGGATAAATGATCAAATATTCTTTCTGGCCTTTCCAAATCTATGAATTTGTTGCAAGGCCAGTTTTTCAGACTGGCAACGTGTGCTGTATAAAAAGGCATGTACAGCATTCTTTAGGGACGAAGCATCAGTTATTCACTTAGAGCAAACAAGTACATTCATGAACAAAAATGTTCCTAATATCATAAACACTGTGAAAACAGTTGATGTTTTGACTAATACAACATGTCTCAAAGCTTTCGTGTGCATAACTTAAAGTCCAGTGACTCATGTCCAACTTCTGTTTGGTCTTCATGGTTCACTCACCCAAAAGCCTGAGAAAGAGTTTTATAAAGCCAGCAACTGGCTTAAGAAGGGTGTTGAGCAGTGGGACATCAAGTCCCTGTTTGTGGTCACAAACCCTGCTAGTGGGAGCTAAAGGTTGCTGTCAGGGAGCCAGGTGCTGCCCAAGCCTCCATCTCCTCCCTCCTGGGTGCTGCGGGAAAGCAAAGCAGATTCCAGTGCTAGGGAGTGCACAGCACTGGGCACAAGGCTTGCTACGAGGTGTTGAAAGTCATTTATCTGAGGCACCTACGCAGGGAACCTGTCAAAATAAAGCTTATGGATATAAGCCTGAGAAAAATGGACTTTGATATTTTTACAGTGGAATCGTGAAATAGTTTGTGAGCTGCTTTACAAAAGCGATATCCATCACCCTCAGGCTCTCCACTGCTGCTGTAAGCAGGGGCCAAAGCAAGAATTGCAAAGGGACTTAAGTGGTGAAGGCACAGGCAGGTATGTGGTGGGATTTCTAACAGCAGCCAAGTGGGTTGGATACCTCACTCCTATTGCAACTGATAGGAACTTGTGTACTTTTAAACAGTACCCATGTAGTTCTGGGGCAGATTGTTAGTTGGGGCATCATCCTCAATTTATTAATGTGAAGCCGCAGTAAAAATGCAGACTGTATAGCTCCCCTGAACATCAGAGCTCCATCCTGCCCATCTGTCTGCACCTCCAGAAGCTAGAATACCTCATCTCAGAGTTGCATCTCCAATTTCACTGGACCCAGCACTTGCACTGTGGAGTAAATCCCAACCCCTTTGAAGTTGGTTGGAGTTTTGTTACTGGAGAGAATAAAGCCAGGTACTTGACCAGCCTTTGGTAATTGAAATGTAGTTGCTACATGTTCACTTTGTGGCCATTATGGATTTCACAGGCTTCAAAGGCAGTGAATGATTTGAATGCTCATGTTACCCGCCCTACAGAAAAATAAGATCTTGCACAATGCATTCCTGGGTCTGACTTGCAGCTGGAACATTTTAGTTTGTGCTTCAAAATACACCATTTCTGCACCCAGATCAAACCTGAGCCCCTCTCCAGACCCCTTTCTGCCGTTCACTGGAGTCTGTTTCCACATTGTGGGTTGAAATATGTAATTCTAGTAACTAAGAAAGGCTTAGGCCCACCCAACCCGTGAAGCAGATGTGCTTTCTTTTTTGAGCTTTTTAAAGTACCAGTGTGATTGTTCTAGGGATGGTGCAACAGAGAAGGGTATAGTTTGCTTTACCATTGTGCCCCAGCACCACGTTGGTATCTGCAGGTACGAACAGCATCTGGAAAGGTACTGACAGTAACTTTGATTTTTATTTTTGTGACTTGTCTGCAAGTCAGTTGGTAGCTACTCATCTCTTATCAAGTAGAAAGGAAACTTCAGTTTGGAAATACTAGCTCTCAAGGAACAGAGCTGCATGTAGTTGTCTCTTTCGGACCATTCCTAAAAGCTGCTGCAGCTGGCAAACCCTCTGACAGATCGTGACCTCACTTAGCAAGATATGACTCTTCACAGGCACTTGAGTAGCTGCAGGAGGCATTTTGCATACTCCAGTGGGCTCTTGCTCAGCTCAGTGATGCACTAATGAACAGCAATTCAATGCTGAATAGAAACAGCTGTATATAAAGCATCAGAGATATGTATATAACCTTGTTTCTCTCAGCACTGCTTTTACCAGAGGCTTCGTATTTAAGAAACGTGGTGCATCTGTCTGTAACAAACCCCTATTGCCACTTCTGATCGAGTCTTTGAAATCTTGATCTTGCCCTTTTCAAACGCTACACAGGAAAGGGAACATGACTGCTAGAAACACACAAAACAGACTTGAGAATCTGCTGAAATTTTGAAGTAAATTGAACTTCTCCCACGATTCGACAAAATTTACACAGATCTCTTTCTCTACCAGTACAGCCACTTTGCAGACCACTTCTTGGAAACCATCTCCAGCAAACTGTGTTCCTGCCATGGCTATCCCTTCACTTGGAGAACACCCCAGGCTGTGTTTGGCTGGCAGCTCCTCCCCGGGGGCTTGGGGAGGGTTTTTATCAGTGGGGAGGCAGTGGGAAGGATAAGAAGGGGATCCCAGGCATGCAGGGAAGGGAAGGTGTGGGAGGATGGCTGCATCAGGTCTGTGTACAGAGGGTGTTGCAAATGTGCCAGGGAGAGGCCCAGGGAGATCCTGGGGCCCTTGTGAAGTAGGAAAGTCTGAAAAATATTTTCCTAAGTTTCTCTTTGGACAGCTGCATCCGACTTTAAGCAATGACACCAAGCAAACTGGAATCTGGATACCGCAGGTTTTTAATCCAAACAGATGTCTTCTAACCCCAGATCTCCTCTCACCCTCCCAGGATGCCCTTTCTGCCATCTCCTTCTACCTGCTCAAACCTGGATATGAATTGTCCCCATCTCCCAATGTCATCTCCATCCTTGGGCTGCCTCGTAGTAAACTTGCTATCTTGCACCATGCCTGTGACCCAAACAGCCCCTCCCTCTGGGGTTATAATACCAGTCAAGAAGATAGGATTATGCTCCTGGCCTTAGTAGCTGTTGTTTAGATGCCAAGTCAGTACGACATTTAACATACCCACGCCTCAATTGTTTCCCACTTTTATTTTAATGTGAGAGGGTTGACCCATATTTGTAAAGCCATCTGAAGCTTCTTGCAAGGTGCCACAGTATGTTTTTTGTTTAAAACACTCTTAGATCTGTAATTCCTTAAACTAACAGGTAGGGATTAGAGCAGTGCAGCTGCTGGGCAGCCTCAGACCTGCTGGTGGTGGCCCTGGGCTGGCTGCTGCCGGGACATGGCCAGGTGAGCCAGGGCTCCCAAGTCTGCTCCCACCCTAGAGTGCCAGCACGTCACAGAGATCAGCTTGTCTTGCAATGGAATGAAAGTTGCCGAGAGTCACCTTCACTGCTGCTGCCTGTCTTTCTTCCCATTTATTTTTATCCCTCTTGGAAGTGCTCATTAGTGTTGAAATAACAGAGCTAACAAGGGGGATGGGGAGAGTGGAGAAAACAGATGTAAAAGCAGGGGCTGTTTGGTAAGGGAGGTACCCTAGAGCAGCATGGTCTACATAGCACTATAGTTTCTAAATGCAGTTTCATCTCCTGTTCTCTTGCTATTACAGGATTGCCATCTCTTACATTTTCACTGAGCCCATCTTGTTAGCCCATGTTCTTCCTCATGCCTGAGCTATGCAAGGCTGGTAATTAGGGGAGATGCTGCACTTCTGATTTCTAGTGTTTATGGCTTCAAACCAAAGTCTATTCTAGAGGCTGAAAAAATACCTGAGCAAAAGGCAGGAAGCCCAAACATGCTATTTTCATGAAGCTTCATGTTGTTAATCCTTTATGTTATTTTAGAATTACAGCTCTGCAACATGGCAGCTCTCTTCCTCACCGTTTCTTTTCAGGATACTCTTACTTGCCCTTTCTGTATTTATTCTGCCCTTGTTTTTCCACTTATCCCCACAAACCTCACTTCTTCCAGTCCTTTTCCACGAATCACCTGTGATTCCTTTTCTTACACCAGTCATGCCGCCAGCCCTCCACAGCCCTCTGGCAGATTCATCCCTTCCACCTCCATAACTCCAGCTGCTTTCCAGACACGATCTCACACGCACCCTCCCCAGCCACCCGCACTTTGCTGTACTTGTTATTCACCCTTGCGTCCAGAGAACAAGTTCGCTAAGGAAATTTCGTAGACCACACAGTAGTTACATGACCTGAAGACAAATTTTTGGGAGTGCTTTCTAATAGGAGGTGACTCTCTTTTCTGGCATCCAGTGCCAAACACTACCAAAGTGATTAGTAGACAAGTGCCAATCTCCTGTCCTCATCTTAAGCTCCATTAACAGCCTGATGCTTGAGAAAACTAAGTTGAAAGCCCTGAGTTTTATCATTGCTAAAAGCTTTGACACTCCCGCTGATGTCAGTACTTTGAACGCTGAGCCATTTTGATGTGGTCTCAACAAAACATACTTGTGGTCTGGATCCAGACTTCCTAATTTATGTAACTCTAATCTAGACATTAACATTTCCATGTCCCAGCTTAATTTTCTGTAAAATGAGGATCATGTGCCTTTTCCTATCTCTTGGTCTGGTGAGAGGTTCAGTATAGTTTCCTCACATGCTCGGAAGCTCTCCAATGAAGGGATTGAATGCAGGGCCAAGGAACAGAAGTGCTTCTCTGACTCCTAGTTGCAGAGCCATTGTTCACATAGCTCCAAGAATGCTGTAAGTGTGTGTGCAGTTGGTAGAGTGAGATGTCCAATAGAAACCTTTTTGTGCTTTTGTCTTAATCTCAAAGCTAACCCCAAACCAGCCGCCTTAGACTTCACTAGCGCTATCTCATTTGACAAGTCATTAGATGGGAGCCCTCAGAGCAAATTTTGTTTGAGTCTAAGCAGAATAACTTTTCTTTGCCATGTTTACTATGTCTTGTCCAACAATCATGTCTAAAGAGCCTGCTGTATATTAGCTAGTGATTTAACGCCGTTTGCCGTAAGCCTTTGGAGAGCAGGGCATTTCTTATAAAGGCAAGTCACTCTTTTAAAAAGAACAAGAGGTTTCTTTTCATTGGAACAGGCGACACAATCTCAGGAGCCTCTGGTTGCAACACTAGTCAGTTTTTACATCCCACCCCTGGCTGCTGCTGGTGGGCTAGAGTGGAAAGTGCAAATCCAGGAGTGCTTGAACTTCTCCATAGAGCATCTGACACAGGGTCTTTTTGGGTCCAAATACTCCAAATGCGTGGGGGAAGGACATTTCCCTTTAGTGGGTCCCTTTGATCTCTCTCACTTTGGGCTTCCCCTCCAGGCCTATTGTTTGCACATTGCTGTAACTACAGGAAAACAAACGCATTATACAATTTCCCAGACTGACTCACCCTGGTACATGATGCCTCGTGTTGTCTGGTTACCCTGATTGCATCATGTCAGCATGGGAGGCTTAAAGGCTGGTTTTTCTGAGTAATAATAGTGCAGTGGAGCAGTAGCTAAAACTAAAAAATGTTATCATTATTGCTATTATCTTCAACCTGCAAACTACATGGGAGAAAATCCAGGCAAGCCAAGTCCCTATTAACTAAACCTTGTGTGAATCATGAGTTCCAGTCAGGGGCTACGCTTAAATGATGCAGTATGTGAATATAAAAACCCTTTACTTCTGGAAACTTGGACTCAGCCATTGGAACAGGCCAATCCGTACTACTCCCTCATCCCTGGCTCCTCTGGGATGCGATTTGATCAGTGCGTTGTAAACAGGGAAGGGCTGGAAGTGTCCACATGGCTGTGCCATGAACTGTGAGAACAGGGCCATTGCTTCTGGGTGGGGATAAAACCCTGGGAAATTTGCCCCCCTAGAAGAGTTCAAGCATCTTACAGTGCTGTGTATGTGGAGGGAGGGTGTTATCCATACTGTTTATCTTCAGCTGCCCTAGGTGCATCCAGCAAAGCTGACGGCTCCAGAGAGTGGCCCCTGCCACCTGCACCGAGCCTCTGCACCGCTGCTCCACAGCCCCTTCTGGAGCCAGCTGCTCACGCTGCCCAAGCCTCTGCTGGAGTACTCCCCTCAGATCCCCCACGCCTTACCAAGAGAGCCTTGCAACAAGTTCCGTTCTGACATAGGGCTTCTTCCACAAACCCAAACTTTGCCTAAAAGAAAGCAAAACTCCTTCTCCCCTGCCTTCCTCCATGGCAGGGACATTCTGGCCAAAGGAGGAATTACAGTAACTCAATCCTGCACCTGCAAAACGTCTCTTGCAAGCATCAGACCTCGCTGCCTCTTTCTGCATTGAGCTGCCAAACCCTTCCTTCCTCGGGCTGCCCCACACAGCAACTGGTGTATATAGTCAGCCGTGGGTAGCTAAAGGTATTGGTGAGGAAACAACAGAAGCCTCCTCATAACTCATGCTGGGCAACGTGCTCACGTGCTCTGCAGGAACTGATTTCAGCAGTTTAATTTCATGTAAGCCAGCCCAGAGCCAGAGGCAATGACATCTATTAGCTCACAGAGGAGATCCATCGTCTCTTAAATGCTCTGGCCCACAAAGGTTGAAAGGAAAGCTAGACAGTAAAAACACTGCAATAAAACTCCATTCCTGTTTTGAGTCAGCTGCGTGGGACAAAAGCCTCTAATTTCATAGTATCTCAAAGGGGAAAGAATCACCAAAAGCTACGAGACAAAAGCCCCTGTGCCAACAGCACTTCTCAGATTCATTTCTGATCACTCCATGTTTGGTGCAAACAAGAGGCACCGTGTAAACTAAGTTAAATATATATATTTGCACTGACAAATCAATACTAACAAAATTACTAAGGCCTTATTTAAGCGTTGAGGACATGATTAAAGGGTATTCCAAGGATACATCTGCATTCAGAAGGATATAATTACACTTAAACAAGTTACCATGTTTGTGCACTGTAAGTACAGAAGCAGCTCGTACGGGGCTTGTCGAGACACTTCCACCGTGTTGCTTTGTTCTTCTTGTAAAGTCATTTTTTATAAAGGAACTGCATTGTCTAAGTTTTACCTCTTTCCTAACTTCTGATAAGAGAAGATTCCTTCCTTTACAGAACCTGTGTTTTCTCGAATTTTCATTTTACAGAAATTTTCCAGGAAGCATTTGGTAAATCCAGAATGATTCTACCCTTTCCAAATGCACAAAATCCTCTCTATTGGATCTTTCTTATTAGGTCTTCAACTAGAATAACTCAGCACTGGTCTTTAGAAAAAACAAAATAAAAAAATCAAGCAACAAATGGAAAGAAAATGCAGACCTGTGACTGTGCAGAGGGTTGTTTCCTCAATCGGTTATCTGTAACCTCAGATGAACAAATGTTAAGAAACATTACATATGTTAATATATGCACACCAGTGTTCCAGCTGGCTTGCACCAATGCTACAATTATGCATAAAAGTCTGGAAATTATGTGTGGAAAGGATAATGAGCAGCATTGTCTGCCCAATTACCAAGTTTGCATATGCAAACAATAATTCTGCAAATTTGTGCCTGGCAAGTGTTTTTTTTTTTTTCTGAAGTTGTATCAGCAGCTCTGAGCTGAACTGTAACAGCAAAGTAACCCAAAACCACCTCAACTCTGCTTCAACCCATCCTCCCTTTTCCGAAGGGAAGAAAAGTGCTTCATCTGAAGGTGACTGGACTGGAAAACACACCAGCCCAGCTCCGGTAAATCTGCCTGTTGCTGAAAGGATGACCAAGCATGTTGTGTAAAGCATGTATGTGGGCACCTGGAGGGACCCCAGTGGGAAGCCTGGGTAACTGGGAATTATGCTTCTTTTTCTCAGGGATTCAGATTTGTTCCTGCTTGACTCTCGAACAATCTGGGCTGCTGAAGAAGGATGGCTGGTGTTTGACATCACTGCAACCAGTAATCACTGGGTGGTGAATCCCCAACACAACCTTGGCCTGCAGCTATCTGTGGAAGGCATTGATGGTGAGTGTCAGACACCCACACCAGTCAGGGAAGCTTCATTGCAGGTTCACGACTCCCAGCCAGAGGGAACCTTAACCATTCAATACTCCTTCCTTTGAATAGGATTTCTTAAGCATGCTTTTTTGGAATTTGCATAAGATGGAAATAATAATAAAATGATCTGTAGATATATTTCAGGTTAAGGATGTACTCAAATGCTTTAACAGATTGGTAACCTGTCTGCAGTCATCTCAGTTTTACCTGTGTACACACATCCCTGTCAGATATGTATATGCTGCTGGCTGATTCACAGGTAGTGAAGTCCAGTCAAGGAGGGAGGAAGAAAAGACAACAATGATGTAGAAGCTGGTGTTAAGTGTCACAAAAGTCCTTTCAAATTCAGAAGACAGCTAGGAACCATTTTCATTTCCCTTGTGACAGTAGAAATGCCTAGCAAAGTCATGCCTTTTCTGGACTCCAATGTCTGCAGCGTGCTTACAATACAAATTTGTGAGGTTTGGGAGTGGGAAGACCTGTCTCTGAAACATCTCCAGAAAGAAATGTGTTTAGAATCAGGTGGGGGTTTTTCCTAACCAGGACCTAACTAAAAAGTCATACTGCTTTGTCTTAAAGTTAAGGTTCCTGGTATTCACTTAGAGATCTGGTCAAGGAAACCACAGTGTTGTGGATTTTCTGGGGTGTTCCCAGGACCTGGGACCATCTGGAACTGCTTGGCTGCCCCACAGGAGAGGTTAAGCAAAACCCAGCTCAGAACTATTATAAATACTCTGTAGTTATCTAAGGGCGTAATTTCATTCTCCAGATACATATCTATGATATCACTTGCTATTGTTTTTTATGCAACCCTCTGAACATTTCCAGTAAGTAGTGTTTTGCTTAAAGGCTGTGCAAAGCAGTTTTGAAATGGGCAACATACAGAGAATCACATGAAATGGTGATTTTACTCACATGAGACCTGCACAGGGTTTGTTTTAACCTGCCTGGAGTGATCAGTGAATATAGAAACCCAAACACAGATATAAAGCAGGAGCTTCACCGTGGAAATTACTAATTTCTATCCCAAAGACAGACGCCTTTTGACATCTTTGGGTAAAGATTGAAATTCAACTGATTTACAAGTTAAGATTAATTCTTAAAGTTATAAGAGAAAGGCAAAGTAACAGCCAAGATAAGCGTAACACTTGTCCTTGTTTTTAGTTTCCAGTTTATCTCCTGAATGAAATATTGTAAGTACAGAACTTGTGTCCACAATCATGGAACATTCAATTATGGTTTACATATAGGAAAACCATTGAGACCCAGCCCAGAGTCCACAGAAAAGTGATAGCTGGATGCATGGTTAATATATCTAAATACTGTGGATACTATAGTATGACACTTTCCTGCTGATAGTCTTCTTATCTGTCCTCCCTCATCACCAACTACTGATTTTACAGCAAAAGTCAATCCCGGTTTTCAGCTGGAAAGAGGAAAGCAGCTGATTTATGAATATGTTACAGATTTCAATTGAGACTTTTCCGGATCCTGCATCCAAGAAAATGCTGCAACTTTGCACACACTTTGCTGGAGCAGTTAGAAATGGATCCTTAAAAGCATACAGCCAGATCTATAACAGAAATTGCTTTCAAAGACAGAAGTTCCCAGGTTCAATGATATTTGCATTCTCATTTGTTACTCATCTTAGTGAAAATTAGGAATCTGATTGATTTCTTTTTGCACTCCTGGGAAATCTGAGTTTTTATATTATTTCAACCCTTTGCTAAGTAACTTGCTGATTTCTCAATGCAGATTAACAAAATACTTTAATCAGCCTGTCATTAAAGTTAGAAAAGCCAACTGCAGTGTTTAAAAGTAAATATACAGATACAGGACCCAATTGTTTGCTTTCCTCTGTAACCGAGTCCCCTGGCAGCACACCTTTGCACTCACATTTCTCCACTGTACACATGAATTTTTCTTTCTATTTTGAATGGCAAGGACATGTCCTTCCTTGCTCCCCAAGTTTCATTTTGGACTTAGACCAACTGTGTGTGCTAACAAGAAAGCTGCTTTTACACCAGGACTTCATATGAAAATCCTGTGCTGCAAACACAGCAGGATTTTGATGCCACACTATATGCTTGGGCAATCCCCAAAGCTTTAAGTGAATTAGAAACTAAACCAACTTTCCTTTGTATCTGTCTTTACATATAGAGATCTGTAATCACAAGGCCAATACATTCTATTTTTATGAGATTCTGACATCATGAGCACTGTCCAGATGAAATTATACAAAAGAAATTCACTGATCTTTGCATTTCTTTATAATCTTGCCAAATATGTCTATCAACATGATATAACTAGGGTGGAATCAAAGGGTATTTGTTTACTCTTAGAAAATAGGGATCAGCTCAAGCAGCAAGCAAAAGAACTGCTGGAGTGACTCAGGAGCCTTGGGTGAGCTCTCAGCCCAGCACTGCTCAGCAGCAGCACAGGGGAACGGCAGCTGCCCTCTGAGGTTGACTCTTTGTTACTTCAGATCCCCTTTTTGACAGTATTAAAAAAGCAGCTTCATAAAAGCAGATCAAGCTGAGCCTTCTGGTTCAAGAGCACAGCTTGAATCCTTTTGGAGAAGTTTATCATTGTCTAATGGTGACTGCACATGTCCTTCTGTTTAACCCTGCTTTCTGGATGTATAAGAAAGTTAGAAAGTGGATTTTCCCCATCTTTATCAAAAAGGAATACACCACTTTGTGTACAGGGTATTACTGTTTTTCCACTCCCCCCCCCAAGGAAACACTGCCATCATACTGGGCTTGAACAAGTAGGTGTTAAATGAAAAAGTCATTGCTCAAATGCTACTTATTGCTGCACTAATGCAAATCCATCGAACATACCAACTTGAAGCTGGGTCCCCTCACTGCGTACTGCTGACCTACTCATGAGAGATATGGTAAAGATAAAATAATTTACACTGGCAAAAACCCACAGCCATAGCTGTACTTGCTAGGTTAAACATCCTTGGGAAGCAGAAAGATTTCTTTGAAGGGGCAGGACAAGCTGTAGGAGTGGTATCCAGTGCGCTCCAACTCCTGCAGCTGAGCTTGTTTTCAGGAAATGCTTCCATCAGGCAAAGCCTGAGCACAAGTGGAACTACTTACATACTGAGCATTAGCTACTTGCTTAAGCACTTGGTGGGCTCAGCCCCAAATGTTTAAAATGAAAACTGTTTGGACAAGTTTCTGGAAAGTAGCTTAAGCAGAAGGTGAAGAAGTTGTTGATGCGCGCCCATGTGTAAATGCGTGGACGTGAGTTTTTGCATTTGCCATTTTTGCCCAGGATTTCCTGCTGCCCTGTCTCAAGATTAGTTTTGCTTTATCTAGTTTGCAAGGCCTGGCCATGCGGGGCAGTCCTCCTGCTGCCAAGTTCCCACTGAACCCCTCTGGAGCCAGTCCTCCCCACAGCCCCACGTACACTGCAGTTTGGGACTTGCTCGCTGGCTGCACGCTTTTAGGAAAAACAGAAAACGGGCTCCAGTTGAGGCAGGTCCATTTCTTGGCCTCGAGTTTTGACCACAGCCCCCTTTTTCTGTGTCTGTCATATTTACCAATATTCTGGCCACATGCAAGAGCAAAGATGGAAACAATTCCATAAAGAAGATCATTTATAAGCCTTGGCATTTCCTTTACTCATCTGAAACCCAGCAGTTACAGAATATTACTTAGGAATATTTCAGGTTGCCAGTTTCTTTTCACACAGTAGTCAGAAACTAGTAAGAAAAGGACATTTTTATCAGTGGACTCCAGAGCCCCTCGCCTGCTCTCCTGGGCTGGGCTGCTTTTCAGGGCTTCTCTAGGCAAGTATCAGCTGTCCTGTGGCATGTTGGATTTGTGGCTGAGGAGGCCCAGCTCTGTCCTTAGCAAAGGATCGCAAAAGCCATTAACATAACTTCTACTTAGCAGCACTACTCAGTAGCTTGGATCAGAGTAACTCTGGAAATCACCCTTGTATTCACAACGGCACCCACACATCCTTTGGAGGCAACACAGAGAAATAGTACATTTCCCACTCCCGCCCCTTCTTGTTTGGGTTTTTGTTTTCGTAAGTAACTGATTTACTCTTACAGAGAAACCACCTCATCATCTTTTACCAAAAAAGCAATTCTTTTAAAAGCCCAGATGAAGGAAGTGTGGTCATCAGCAGTTTTGCAGCAAAGGTACCAGGTACAGCAGTGCTGAGATAACAGCAATAAGCAAACTGTCTCCTAACATCTGAACTGTTTGTTTCTGTCAGCTACAGTGTGTCTGGAACTCTGTCAACATTTCATACAAGGCATTTTTATTTTAAGTTAATAACCTTCCAGTGGGAATTTAGTGTTCCTATGGGCTGAGTTTTATGGTTGCTTTTATAGGATCACTTCAAATTATAGGTTGGTGAACTTCAAGAAACCCCTCTAAAGAATGCAGGAAAAGTTAATGCTAAGCGGATTTAGGGTAAAATAATTATACACAGGACTATTTTATGTAACTTTTACACACAGATATAAAATAAAGTTAGCTGTGCTGAGCTGCTCGTGTCAGAAGCAGCTTTGCCAATTAAGTTCAGGCCCTTGGTGGATGGATGCATACAGACATGCCTGGGAATCACCCTGACAGCAGCTCCCCTCCTTGTTAGCCTGTGTCTGCTGAAATGGAAAGTGACTGCAGGGCCTCTCATCACTCCATTCTGTCATTAAGGGCAAAGCATCAATCCCAAGCTGGCGGGTCTCATTGGAAGGCACGGGCCACAGAACAAGCAGCCATTCACTGTAGCCTTCTTCAAAGCCACCGAGGTCCATCTCCGCAGCATTCGCTCCACGGGAGGCAAGCAAAGGAGCCAGAATCGATCAAAAACACCAAAGAACCAGGAAGCTTTCCGGGTGTCGAACATGGCAGGTACAGTGTGGGTTGCCAGGTCCGTGTTTCTGGGCGTGAGAGAATGTAGGAATCATTTCTCCCACATGCAGTGGGTTTGTTGTCTCTTTGGTCTACCACTAGTGTAGAGTTGCTGCTGTGAAACTACTTGGGATTAGGGATTATTTAAAAGAAGTTAAAAAAATAATGTTTCTTTGAAACAAATTTTTAACTGAGGGATTTCTTAATCCAATTTAAGAATAAAAAAATAATAAAAATAAAAAATCACCTAACCAGAAAATCTCCTTTTCTCCCACATGAAATAAAACCAATTCTCATTTTGAAATGTAAGACAATTACATTAAAGCAATGAGGAAGCGATCAAAACAATAATATATTTCAGTGGATCCAAATTTAAATGCTGTAGTTCTTCAGAGTTTGTCATTTCAAGTTTAGCCCCCAAAAAGTTTAGTAGTCCCAAAAGTTTTGGATGAAAGAGGAAAGCCCATTCGTTGCTCAGGATAACCACAGCTATTTTGGAGGGAGATACGTTTCCTAATATGGAAAAAAACTCTGTCAGGCATTTGAAATAGAAACGTGGCTTAATTATGAGATACCTCAGAATAATGGGCCCTTGGTGACCTTCCCAGCAGGAACCACAGCACAGGGCTAGCCCTGCTGAGGGCAGGGGCAAATTCCAGCTCTATTTCTGTAGGAGCATCACTAAATGGGAGGAGAGTTTGCAAGAGGTGGGAGGAAAAGAACAACATAGAGCACAGTATCATTTTATGCAACTCACCGTTGCCTTGGGTTGCTTGGGTTACCTGCAAGGCCATGGGAGAACTCTCCCCTATCAATCTTGTTAGAACTTCCCTATATTTAATCAGGTCATTCCTGTCCTAGAACTAGTGATGTCTTTCCGCAGCTTCTCTGACCTGCCCCCATGTCTGTATTTCTGTAGCGCTCACTCAAAATCCAAGAGTCTCTTAAAATAGGTTTCTGTGGCTTTTGTTTCCAAGCTCTTGAGTTTTGCAGTTCCTCAAGCACAGATGGTCTGCAGTTTAAGTGTGCATTTTTGTGTTTGTGATATCAATTCCATTTTTAAAGGATGGGTAGCAGACAGAAGAATTTCCTACTTCTGAAAGTAGGTTATAAGAGTTCCTGTAACCTGTGCCCTGCTTCCAGTTCAGGGACTCCATGCTGAGTTACCTTGCAACAACAAGAGCTGAAAAAATATTTTCTGGTACTTCTTGAGTCTCCATCTCATTCTGTATGTCCAGGATGGACACAGCTTTAAAACTGCACTGCTAGTTGTGGTCATTCAGATCCATAATTCAGACCCATGCTTTATTCTTTGGCTTCAGCACTGTCACCCCTTATGAGGAGTCTGGAATCTGGATCCAGCTGCACTGGACAGAAGAAGAGATTCCACATTATCTTAATGTTATGTTGCTTTTGTAGACCTGAAGGTGCAGCTGTCCCCAGTAATGCAGGTGGTTCAAAGATAGGAATTTAGAAAAAAGGTAAAAGGTGCCTTTCCCTATCACTGCTTTCACAGGTTCTCCTTTTGTATAGTAGGCAATAATCAGAGATATGCTTTTTGCTAATACAAGGTCAGAGGGAGCTCAAAAAAACCCCCAAAGAAACCAAACGAACACAAAAACCCTATAAAAAAAAAAAAAAGGAAAGAAAAAAGAAGATGATCAGTGATGACTCCCTCCCTGTTGGGGTGTTGCTGAGGGCTGTGGGTGCTGGGACAGGCAGCCAGCCTCACAGCCACCCCTTCTCCCCTTGCAGAGAACAGCAGCAGCGACCAGCGACAAGCCTGTAAGAAGCATGAGCTCTATGTCAGCTTCAGGGACCTGGGGTGGCAGGTAAGGGCTGTGTGTGACTGGAGTGCAAGCTGGGGTGCCTTTGCACATCCCTTAGAGCTGATGCAGTGAGATCAAGCTTATAACTGGATTTTATTTTTTATCCCCGAGAGAAAAAAAGAAGTTGTCTGTGGCCTTTAGTGTGCTTAAGTCCTTCTGCAAATTTAGGGTATACAAATATTTGGCATGAAGACTGGCTAGAGACTTGAGATACTTGGGTCATTTTGAGAGACTGTGGCCCTGAATTTCCTGGGGTAGTGCTGGTTGCACATACAGCTCCATTTTCATCTGTCGTTTCTTTTAGACCTAGTTAAAGGCATCTTAGTTTCTGGAAGCTTGTACCAGTATTTAAGTGATGGGTGAAGTGATCCTTGTGGACAGCCAGGAGGACGATGCTGAAGGGATAAACAACTAAACCCTGAAGTTCAGCTGCTCTATGGGCATGTTTGCAAAGTGGGATCTGTCCCTCCAGGAAAAGCAGCCGCTTTAGAGGTGTATGAGGTAGCACTGGAAAGGCCAGTGTGCCAGATTTTTATCTTGCAGGCCACTGTAATTGTACGTGGATGTATGAATTGAGAGATTGATGTGCTGGTTTACTTTTTGTTTACTCTGCAATGTAACATCTTCCATTTAATCAAGGACTGGATCATCGCTCCGGAGGGCTACGCTGCCTATTACTGTGAAGGAGAATGTGCTTTCCCACTGAATTCATACATGAATGCTACAAATCATGCCATTGTACAGACACTGGTAGGTGCACTGTACCTCCCAATACAGAGTTATAGCTGATTGGTGCTACTCAGAAATAAGTTTATTCACATAAAAAATCTCGAAGCTAACAGGAGAAGGAAGGTCTGCATTAGCTCCCTAAGATGCCTGCAGCATCTGGCTCAACATGTCTAGCCAAGTGGCCTGAATTAATAGTTGGCTAGGAATTACCCTGCCTTTGCTGCGAGCACGGACATGCTCTCTCTAGTTTAAAAGGGCTCTATGACAGACATCTTAACGATGGTGTAGTCCTGTTGCATGGGGAAGAAAGAGCAGGATGCAAGACCCACTATCTGCATCTCTTGGAAAAACTGTGAGGATCCACTGTATGCTGCTGCCAAAAGCAGGTCAGGGGGCAGACTGAGTAAGGGGTCAGGGAATCCCCAAATCACACAGCCCAGCTGCTTGATGGGTGTATTTGTTTTATGATATGGTGCAAAGATGTCCAGAGAGGAGCCCTGAGGTGGCGTGTCCTCATGACACAGCGCCTGTGCTTAACAGCACCATTGTGTCACCAAAGCCAATGTACCACAGCTCTTGGCATAAGCCAGAGGACACACTGGTCCAGGGTACCCCGGCTGTGTAGCACTCCCAACTGATCTGCCTGGATGGCCTCCCCTACCCAGCTCAGGTCCAGTTTAGCAGCCCAGGCTCGCTGCACACATCTGCAGGGCACAAGGAGGCTCGCTCCACCTTTTCATCTACGTCCCACGTGCATCTAAGGACAGTGTTGCAAAAAGTCTTAGGGAAACTAGAAGCATCTACATTTCTGGGGGAATAAATAGCTGCATGCTTTTCTCCTGGTAGATTGTTTTTATTTGATTTTCACCACCCCACCCCCCTCCTTGGAGGTTCCACAGCAGGGGAGCACAGGGGACCTGGAGCCCTTGGCCCCATCTGGGGCTTGGTACTGCCAGCCACGGGGACAGGGGCCCCCCACCCAGGGCTTATGGGATTTCTCACAAAACCTCGCCCACATGTCCCACAGAGTTTATCGTAACTGGTACAATTCTGCAGAACGCTGACTGCTCTGACAAATGGGAATTTTCTAATGAAAACCTGCCTCACTGAAAGATTTCCAACTAGATCTGCCTTGGGTGCGTGCGTCAGCCTCAGTACACACGGGGGACATCTCAAGACGTTTGTACACAAAGCCAGGTGTCCAAAACATGTCTGAGTGAGTGTACGGGACAGACAGAAGGTTGCCTGGGAAATCAAAATATGCAAGAGGAGAGGGGAAAAGTAAATCTTAACATGCTTCTACTTTCATTCCCCAGGTTCACTTTATAAACCCAGAGACTGTGCCGAAACCCTGCTGTGCTCCTACACAACTCAATGCCATCTCAGTGCTCTATTTTGATGACAGCTCCAATGTTATCTTAAAAAAATACAGGAACATGGTGGTACGAGCATGTGGCTGTCATTAGATTTGTAGGAAAGAAAAAAGTTATTTGTGAAGAGTGGTTTTTGTACGGGCGTGTGGGGGAGGGGAAAAGGTTAGCACTCCAGCGATGGGTTTAAAAACTCCCAAACAGTTTTTAGGACTGGGCTTCTGAAAGTTCAGACAATGGAACAGTTTTTGGATCTAAGTGGCATTTGAACACATTTTGTTTATTACAGACAATGAGCTTGTAAACTGAAACAAGCCAGAGAAACCATTTAAAACCAAATCTGCCTACAAAATTGGCTTCTACAATACATACTTTTGCAAATGAGTCTTTCTGAAGATTGCAAACTCACCAGCGTTGGTTGCGAGTTAAAAATATTCTACCTAAGGTGAGAATGTGCTGTGACTAATAAGCATGTGTAGTTCCTGTAACACAGTTTGCAATAAAGTAAGTGAACAAAATATACCTGGAGTGAACAGGTATTTTGTTAGAGAATTATTACGTCCATCCCTCTGTTTGTTTCAATTTCATAAGCAAAGACAAAGATTAATTCCATGTAACTTACAGTTTTAAACTGTAGTAACAAAAGCTGTGCCTGGATTGATGCAGATTCAAAGGACAGATCAGTCTAAGGAGAGAAAAAATATATTCTAATTGGCAAGCAAAAGAACTAAAGAAAATAATTCCAAAGAGGAAGACTTTTTGGGTGTACCTTTTTTCAGTCAACAGAGAAGGAAGTTTCCTCTAGCAACCAGAAAGAATTTGAATTTGCTATGAACTTGAAACAGGAAAGAAGCAAAATGTTAGGAAATGGAGATTAAACCTAACTTTTAGCTGGGGCATCGTAAGCAGTTATAGAGTTGTGAAAGCCAGCTAAAGATCCTGCTTCTGTTTGGAAAATGGCCACTGACTTCACTGACAGAACAAGTTCCAGCACATGGAGGCTCAAGTGTGGAAGGTGCTGTAATCTGGAACGTACACCCAGCACCACACAGGCTCAGCTAGAGACGAGCTAGGAAACCTTACTTCCCAAGGTCAGTGTTTATAATAAAACCCCTGCCTCATTATTGGCTTCACCTTTAAAAAAAAAAAAAACCCAGAAAAACCTCATCCCTTTCAAGAGCCACACCAACAAGCTGGAACCGGGAGCAAGAAAATGTCCCCTCAAGGCTTTTCTTTTTCCTTCTTTTTTAAAGTCACAGGTTACACAAACATCACACTTACGTAATTAAACCTCAATTAAAGTTGTTTTGGAGAAGAATACAAAGTAGCAGTAACTAATCACCAACTAATTGAACACTTTGGTGGCATAACGCAGCGATTACAAAAGTAGGATTGGCATAAATTTCACCAGGGAGATAAAAAAAGAAAACTCTGTCCAACAAAACACCAGGTCCATAGCACACCCAGCTCTAAATCTCCAAACTTCAAAAACCTAAACCTCCAACAGCTGGGTCCAGAACACAATAAATCCCTGCAGATGGTTCTCTGTGCTCAGGGAGCGGGCAGGGCAATGCAGCCCACTGGGTACTCTGCTCCATCGCTTGCCTTACAGGAGAGGTAGGGAAAGAAGATAGATGAATGCAACTGCCCAATTCTGGAAATCACTCACTGCTCTTCCTTTAAGTCACAGATCAAATCCAGACCAGATGCCTCACTTCAAGAATAAGCAAAGGAAGAAGGGTAAAAAAAAAAATACTGTCTATACAATAAATTGAAAAACTTGTTTCTGATGGTCTAATTCTAATCGGATTTAAATCAGTTGGCATTTTCCGAGCAGTTTCTCAGTAGCAGGATTAGTCTCACAGGACGGTGGAAGTCTCTCCACAACATTGGCAGGTTTTGGACTGGGACCTTGGTGAGCAGTTGCCATATTGCCAGATCTGCCCAGCTTCCAACTCTGGCAGCTCGACCATCTGCAGGACCAGCCTGGCCACAGCACACACACTCCTCAAGTGTGACTCCAGTAAACTTCCTAACTGCCCAAGGTGAGACTTGGACCAAATAGTTACAGCCAGCCACATGGCAGCACAACACCTCTCCCTGGAGCCTGCAGACGAGACCATCTACGCTAAACAGCCAAAACTGCCCTCAGTGCATCTTAGAGTGAGGCATTGAAATCAAACTGATGGGAAGTGGTTTTTGACATTGTATACGTATATACACCAGTGCTTCTGTAAAACTCCTAAAGGAAGTTAAGGTGCTGCCTAGAAAGTTAAAAGCTAATCATGCCTAAACTTCCACTATTTAGTAGTCAAGGATTAGTTTTTCTTGCGGGTGTTTCAGTGTTGGTGGTCACTGCATTGGTGTACTGCATTTTTAACTTGGACCACAGTACCTTGCTGTATAGGATTCATATATTAAATATTATGTGGGGATTGTTTCCGTTTTGGTTTTTTTTTTGTTTGTTTGGTTCTGTTGTTGGTTGTTATTTTGTTGTTTGGGGTTTTTTTTTTAACATAACAGGATTTCTGTTGCTAGGCTCAACATCAGTTTCACTGTTTGTACATTTTTATGTAAATAGTTGTCACAAGTGGAAGAATTATTTATTTCCATCTCTGAATTCCTTTTCAATCACATCCAGGAAAAATTATTCTCGGTTCCTAAACACATTTGTTTCCTTATTTAAGAAGATATTTATTAACAGTTGGCAAAAATGCATACACATTTCTGGTTCTTTTCATAGAGCAGTTGTCAGAAGCCTTTTGTACAAACTAGTAAAATAAATCATTGCAAATTTACAAAAGATATCCCAACAAGGTTGTGTATCTGTGTGGTTATTCTCCCTATATCCAAAGAGCCTTTTTGGCTGGACGGTACTTCATCTTGAGCCTGTTTTCCTGTAGATCAGTCTCTGTGTACAGGCAGAGCCGGCACATGTCGCTATTTGGTGCGACTCCTTCAGTCCAAATACAACAGAGAGGGAAGAATACCAAAAAATATGAATATGTTTTGCAGTCTGCAGTGCAAAGATCCGTGATTGAATTATAGTGCAGCTGTCAGCAGCTGTTTCAAAGAAGCAGGGGGTAAATTAGTTCTGTTTACTGCTAACATAGTTCAGAGATTTAGTCATCCCAATAAAATTATAGAGGCACAAGAAAGGAAGAAAGAAACTCCAAAGGAACATCAGCCAAGAAGCTGACATTTTCTAATTTAGATTGTTTTAGCATATTTCAGAGATGCTGCTGGCATGAGGTTTCCTACTGTGGATACCACACCGCATTGCTATGGAGGCAGCTGAAAAAAATAATGGTCTAAATCCCCGTATTAACTAAACATTGTATCTTCAGGGCATAACAGCAATTTTTGGGTTCTTGTTTATTTTGAACTGTGAGCAGAGTTGTGCCAGTTCATGAAGGCATATTTGCTGATGCACAGGCTTAAATCATCAGCATTTTGGAGTTAAACTGCTTTCTTTCACAAGCAATTACAAATTTGTAAGTAAAGTTGTTCCATGCACTGATCTGAAGTCCAGCGAACGATTTGTGGGAAGACTTTTACTGACCTAAACTGATGCATGCTCAGCTTTTGTACTCCTAGACTAATTTTAGAAGGAGGGTGCTCTGCGATTTGTCAGTACCATCCCAATTCTCTGCATTTCAACCCAGAGTAAGGCAGAGGTAGTCCCAGCAAAGGGGAGGAAAAAGTAAAAGGAAAAGAAAAAAGGAAAAATCATCCTGCTTTACAGTGCCAGTCTTAGAGCCAACAGAAGCTTTACCACTAGCATCAACACGTCCAGCCTTGTATCATGAAACGTCAGTTGGTTTCCAGCTCTGCCCCAAACACACACAACTCACTGGATATGCTTCGGAGCAGCTTTCCCAGCCTGGGAGCCAAAACTCTGTTCCTGAGCTAGTTGCAGCCTCCCCTCGGTCAGTAGCGCTACTGTGGCTTTGTCTCCTCATCTACTGTTCTGGAAGAGGAATTCTTGACATGAATACGTACGCTGCCATAAACTGGCAGAGCAATAAAACTCTAGAGAACCAGCTTCAAAATGGCTAGATTTATCTGAGTAATGACATTTTAAAGCACATTCAAAACATTTTATAGATCAGTTATTTTAGCTTCCTTTCAGGCCAAACTCTGAGGATGTGTTTGCTTAATTGAGCTCTTTTAGGTCTGTTCCAGTACTGACAATAGAATCCATTTGTCCCTATGCAGAAAACTGCCTCTGCTGCTGCCAATATTCATATAATAAAAGATAATGATTTAAGTAAGCTTCAGTATAATTTTAAGATTCCTGATTTTTATGGGAGTGTCAGCTGTAAAGCCCAAAACCAGCCAGGGAGAGCAGAACTCGCACAGGCGCAGCTCAGCGGCATTGCCAAGGACCACAGCATTTCCTCTGCTGCTCTATTCAATCCTTTCAGCTCTGCCTGCAATGGGAACTGACACTTTCTGGATAAGTAAAACCAAAAGGACCCATCTTTCCAGTTCAGAATTTGCACCCACTGTGTGCTTCCACTCAGATGCTCTGCTTGCTGACTTCCATTGCTGCCGCAAGCACATTGCTCTCTGTATTCAGCTGTTCCTTTGGAGAGAAATTCTGCCCAATTAAGCTAAAAGGAGCCCGTTTGAAGTTTTTATTTATCAGGTAATGATTGACAAGACCTTGAGGCAAAAAACTAGGAGCACTTTATACTACAGTCATTCATTACCCAAATACAAAAGCAACACAAATAGGTTATTATGGCCACGGAGAGTTACTCTGTTTTAAATAAAAATAACTATTCCCTTTTTTCTACTTAATACAGTAGAATTTGTATTCCTAAACCAACGGCTAAGATATATTAGAACTTTTAGATAAAACACGTGTTTAATGCACTGATTTGTTTCCTAGCCTGCACACTGGTTTTCCTAGGGTCTGTTTGCTGTCCAGGCAGTAGGCACAGATTTTTTCATTTTAACATTCTAAGAGTTATTTTGATACTGTGAGGTTTGCCACTTTGGGACAAATCTTCCGTTTTCTCCAATTAATAGAATCCTGTTGTTTGAATTAATTCTGTAAATGAAGACAGCACAATCTTTAGGCAGCTTGAGTTTTATTTTATATTTAAAAGGAAAATGGGACAAGTCAGAGTCATCAACTTCACTTGTTTTTTTTCCCTAGGGAGAAGTACTGGGGAAACCGGGGGGGGGGGGGGGGGGAGGTACAGCCTCAGTCTCAGAAACCCTTGAAAAGCAGCTCTGCACTTGACTAATTTTTGCAGGCACTGTTACACATTTAACCATGTATAGGATAAGGCTTCACGCAGCCGCGTGTAAATTAACCTCACCCTCAAAGAACGGTCTTGCTTGTCTGCAGTAAAACCCAACCCCAGGCCAGTCAGCAGTGGTACGGGGAATGGAGCATTTGTGTCAGGAACTGGGATGGGGTGAGTGGCTGTATTCACTGCAATGTCCATGGCCTTGCCCATAATTAAAACCATCCACTTACCCTTTCTGAAAGGGAAGCTGAAGCGACTCCTGATGCTCTGCACTGCTGATAATTTTGGGCTAATGGTCTTATTTTAAGCAGCTCTTAAGAAAAAGGGAGGGGTGCCAGGAGCCCAGCAGATCTGTTGTTCTTTAGCATGTCAGCACCTGTAGCTCAAGCCCAGGACTTCAGGGTTATGCTGAATTTCCAAAGCAGTACATGCAGGTTTGGGATGTCACTGTGGTTTTAGGGTACAAAAAGCCCCTCAGACGGATTGGGAACCTTTCAGCCTGGATCCCCACCTTCCCCCCTGGCTCCCCACCTTTCCCTTTACTGCATGATCTCTCTGCTAAGGCCTAGAGCAGGCAATGGCCCTGGCAGTGGCCAGACACTAATGGTGACACCAGCAAGGTGACCTTTGGCTTGGCTAATGAAGGCAAACAGCTGCAGGCTCCGGGATTTATTCCTGTGTTATTTGTTGCTGCTGTGTCAGGTGCTTCATATAACATATGTGGAAGTAGAGACATTCAGTATCTGGATTTGGTTATGAAGGGTCAGAGCTCAAAGATATCATTTCTCAGGTCCCAACAATTTAAGCCATTTTGTTCAGCGTTTATAACAAGCTGTAGACAAGAGCAGAGAGGTCACTGACTCTACATCTGTCTGTCTTGGGCAGAAGCACCAGTCAGCTTCTTAAAAAAAAAAGGTAAAAATTTTGGCAATTGCTTAATAAAAGCCAATTCTATCTTTGACTATATGCTAAGCATACAAAAAGAGAGCACAATCCAATATACTCAGCTAATCCAGAACTGGAATATGAAGAGTTTTGCTTCCGATTCATTACTCATTTCTCACAGTGATCTGCTGCCACTACTGACCTATATTTGGTTCCTGAAGCTAGAATCAGTTCTTAGATCCACCGAACTGAGTTCTCCCTTAACAGGGAGTAACCTGTCTAGGCTGCAGTTTTAGGACTTGGTTATTTACTCCAAGGACTTACTTCATGAAACCTCAGGAATACTTTTGGAATTCACATCAAGTAGAGGTAGGACCAGGCATTTGTGAGATGAAAGCATACACCTACTCACTTGCCAACTATACAGCCATGTCTTGAAATCCATCTTGCAGGTTTCCCCCTGAAAACCCATCCAGTGGTTTTGAGGAGAAGAGACATGCCACTCACCCAACACAGAAGGTGGGCCACCATCAACTTGGAGCAACCTAATCAAGAGATCTTTTTCCTAACAGCAAGGCAGACTTTTTTTTTTTTTCCCTCTTTTTCTTTTTTCTCTTTCTTAAATTAGAGAAATGCACAAGTGATTCCAACTTCAGCCCATCAGTTGTTTTGGTTTCACATGACTACTGAGAAACCAACTGTAAAAGTTGGTGTAGTTATATACACACATACCACGCACAGAATGTGAACTATAAATACTGGCAGGGAGTCTGGTTTAAGAAGCTGCAGAACAGCCTTTGGAACCCCCATTTCCAGAGATTCATATTGCAGGGTGTGGGGAGGGAATAAAACCAATTTTACTGGAACAGTGCCTACAACTTCTCAGCCATGAAGTCTTTATTTATGGTTGTTACACAGCATGTAGGATTCAATTTGTCCTTTGTTATGACTTTCAGCAGATCATGTAACTGTTTATTTCCAGACATTTTTTAAGTTGTTGTTTTTTTGTTTTCCGGAAAAAACAAAGCTCTTCATAGTCCATACCAGTGGGGATGTACTTCAACCATTCCAGATAGAGACAGTACGGGGCTGGGGGTCCCAAAGTCCTCCAATTTCTTCCACTGGGCCCACAGAAAAGAATGAGACAAGGCAGTAAAAGACCTTCATGAGATTGGTGTGCTTGGGGATGAAGTCTAGGCTCTGGATTGAGATATCCCCCATCTTCCACCGCTCAGTCATGATCTTGCAACCATTTCAGTCTTTAGTCAGGAATGGCAGCCAGCCCCTCCAAGAGCTACTGGAGAGACTTCTGCTCAGAAGCAGCAGCTCCAGCTTCACAGGAGTAGGTGGAAAATCATCACCAATTCAAGGCACAAAGTCTTATCAGCTCTTCCCAGCTCTGAGATATTTCCTGCTTCTAGTAGCATCTGAGAACAAGATGCTCAATAAAAAAAAAAAAAAATTATCACAACCAGAGAGACAAGTGTCTTCAGTGACACGATGCACTTTGCAGCCCATTTCCTCTGCTGGGGCAATGGGGAGTCACAACAGCAATCCTATTAGCATTTCCAAAGCACTCTCTCTTCAAAGTGTTTTTATTGGTATTAGTTAAAAAGGAGGAAGATTGTGGTTTGCATTCATTTATTTCATGTTTCTCATCTGTCTGAGGAACAAGCCTTGGAAAACCTGTTGTTTGGGCAAGAGGTAACAGCCTCAAGTTAAAAGATGAAAACTCCTTCCTGGGAGATGTGGGAGACTGACAGCAAATTAAGCCCACAGGTCAAATATTATGCTCTCCAGATGGGATTGACAGTCTTTGAGGAAGCAGATCTGGTTTTCTGCTGCAGCACCTCTCAGAAAAGAAAAACATCTCTGCTGACACTGCAGGATACTGCAGTTGCTTTTACTTCATTTCCAGACCATGTGTCAGACATACTCTTACATCTCCTCAGATGTGTCCTCCTCTTTATGAAAAGGGGTAGAAGACCAGGGAAGTATCAAGTCCATGACTGACCTACCTCCTCTTAAAGCTCGGCAAATGGAGAGCTGGAACAGATCATGAGGATTGTCATCATCTAGGTCAATCCCTGGCTGATCAAACACAGGATTGATACTCCCTTTATATGAGCATGGCACAGATACTCTGCAGCCCTTATGACACGGCAAACAAGACACAATATCCCTCTTCTGCAGATGCACTGGGACAAATGTAAAACCTTTAGTGCCAACTGCTAAAGAACTGTGTAAGCTACAGGCTTTTCTCAAGAAGAGATCTGGGATGCTTATGCTCCTACTGCAAAAGCACTTCCTAGTCAAAGACATGAACAAAGGACCATGCATCTGGTGGCAGAGTGGCCCTCCCATTTATTATGAGGGCAACTGTTTTTTGAGTAGGGCTCTGAGGCTGAAGGTAATACTTCCTATTTCTCATTAACAAAGCAAGCATTAGTGAGCTTTGCTGTTCCCACTGCTTCTTGATGGCAGCAGGGTATAGTTGTCTTATCAGCAGGGAAAGCAGTAAACTTCACTGCAGGCTACCAAGCCTCTAAGGCCCCTGTGATGGTATCAAGGATCACACTGCTAGAGAATGAGTCTTGCAGTGTTGTTTAGAAGAGATTTCAGATGGCACGGAGGTCCACTGGACACAAGCATGTGTCAACCAAGACAACCATGGACAACCAAGACAGGTTGATGGTGAGCCACTGATTGTATTGGATGGTTGCAGAGAGGAGGACCAAACACTGGGGAGGCAAGCACAGAAGGTTCTTTTAGCACTTGCAAGTGAGCTAGCTCCAACCCTTCTGATGTTTATTTTCCAGCCATCTTCCTGAACTGCCTGATTTTTTTTCCACCTCTTAGCCTGCTTTGGCAAGTCCTCGCCACTGCTGTGCTTTGGATACCCTTGCAGCTATATCATCTGTATGTGTTTATATGTTTCCAAAACATGTGTGCCTACATACAATTACAAAATGCAAAGTAACTTGACTACTGCCCTAAGAACTGGGGAGTTGAACCCCCATCTAGCTTTGAAGAGGGCTTCAAAGCTTACAGTAGCTTCATGCAAAGAGTAGAAAGTAGCAGAATGAGGGAAGAAAGAAAAAAATTTTTTTTTTTTTTTTTGCCATACAACAGGTTTCTGTGGATCAAAGGGGGTGTTTCTGCTGATGGGGTTAACTTCAAGCTACACAGTTATAGCAAAAGGTGGAACATACCACACACAACATCCCTCTTGTTATGTCTCCAAAACACCTTCCCTAGCACATCCTTGCAATCAGGTACCACAAACAGAAGCTATTCAGCCCTCACTGGTCCTGCTGCCACCTGAGCTTTGATGCATGTTAAGGCTCCCTGGTTCTAGAGCCAGGTGACAACAGTCAGTCTTTTGATTTTACTTTAGCTTGCAGATCTCCAGAACGTGGAGGAAACAATCCCGTACATAGGTTACCACAAAGAAAACTATTTACACACAATTCTCTCTTTACACATGGATTCCAAATTCAGCTAGATTTCAATAAAGTTTTACTGTTTTACAGGAAATGCACAACTTCCCGTACACCCTACAGACACAAACACATCCTGGACATGTTGTGCTGTGCGTTCAACAGCTCTTTCCCGGACTCTTCAATGTGCTACATGCCAAGAGTATCAGAGAGACTGCACTTACTGCTCCTGCTGCTTAAAACTCAGAAAAAGTGATTTTGGTTGATTTATTGTCTGTATGAGTGTAGTGACCTCAAGGGCTTGTTCTAGGCTTAGAATCCCTCAGTTTTGTCAGCCTTTAGTTGAAAATATATGGGTTAATTGGACAGAGGCACAGCAAACCTTTCCACCTCTGTTCCCTGCTTCTGAAGGGAGGGTAGAATGAGCAACTTGCCAGAGGTCACACACAGATTTGAAGAAGAATTTACATTTAATCAACATCTGTCCCTTCCACCCTCCTCCTCACAGGAGGATCTTCTGGGAAAACAACAGTTACTCGATCAGTACACAAAATATTGAGCTACAGGTCTTCCCTCTTCAGTGAAATAAAGGAGAGACCTTTTCTGTACAGTGATGACTGATAAACACCATGCCCTATACTTTAGGTCTTCACTGCCGGTGCCTACCTTAATTGCTGCTTCCCATTTGCTTTGGCCTCTTCTCAAAGCAAGCAGCACATATAATTGCACACTGAGAGAGATGTCTGCCTCTGATCTGTCTGAGCAGTTTCTCCCAGAAGTAATTTAGGAGCTTCTTTGTTGGTGGTAGACTTAACCAGCAAATGAGAGCAGCTTTGGGATCCAGCCATCTTCCCAAAACTAAAGGACTTTCCCTGTTCAGTAGGATGTTGTCACATTTGGCTGCCAAAATTGTTTATTGTGCTGCGAGTTGTCGGCCAAAACGAAGCTCATCTTCTGCCTGAAGTTGTACTCATGGAGGCCACTTTATCTTTGAGGGTAAACTGTCATATCCCATCTCAACTGTTAACTCGGGGGGAGCAGACACGAGCAATGCAGAGCTTGGTCAGGTGTCACCAGCAAGTCCTTCTGGGGACAGGCCACCCCACACACCCAGGGCTGCACACCTCCGTGCCAACTCCCTGGCTTTCTCACTATGCCCTGGCCTCATTCACCTCTGCTCCCTCTGCTTAGCTCAGGGGAAAAGTCCACCATATTCACGATCACTCAATTTAAGGAGGAGATGCTGCTGGGGAGCACTCAAACCCCCTCAGCTGCTTGGCAGCATAACCAGACTGTGCCCATAGCAGCCTGCCAAGCTCACTCCTCCACCTTCTTCCACTATTTACTTGATGGCATTAATGTGAAGAGCAGCATCAGAAAGTTTGTGGCTATGGGACTAGAATTGCTCAGTCAAGTTTATTGTAACACATCTAGAATACTAGATACCCACTGAGCTATATATGGAGACAGGGCTGCATCTCTGAAAAACAAACAAACAAACAAAAAAAGGCCTATACTTCTGAAAGCCACAAGGCCACAAAGATAGATTATCTGAATTACTGTCATTACCAAAATTGCTAGCTGAAGGAGAAACTTCTAAGCACCGTGCATTGCTCTAGCAGTTTGACTATAGGAACGACTGTAATTACAAAGTATTTTAAATCATGCCAGCACAAACAAGATCTGGAAATGGAAAATACTGCGCTAGTCATTGCATCTGGAAATTAATGGTTGGCATGGAAATGCATGGAACTGGTTACTCATGCTGAGCAGTGGGCATGGTGAAGTCATGTCCACCACCACTCCTGACTACCTTTGACTACAGGCAAAGGTTATTTCCACAGTCTCACCCACACTTCTGGCTGCCTCCAAACCAACGTCCTGCTCCTCACAGGGAGGGATGGCATGGCTGTTAGGGGAATCTCAGCTCACAACATCCACCAGTGCCAAGAAAGGTGTGATGTGAAAAAGCCAAGTGGCAACACAAGTCACATCAGCCCTGCTCCAGGCATTCAGTGGGTGCCCTTCACTCTGTTGGGTAGCTTGCCCAGAGATGTAGTGGATTCCAGGTAAGGACCAATGTTTGAACTCAGTGACCCAGGCTTAGAGATGATCCATACAGAAAAATTTTTTAATCACCTCCAAAAGCTTTGGCGAGAAGGCAGAGCTATTTTCCTACTGAAAATACACACATCCTACAGGCTTTTCTGATCCCTGCAGGAAGCCCCAAATCAACACAGCCAAAAACACCCACCTCAAGTGAGTGCTGTCATTCTCTCTTGCAAGACCAAAGCAACGTTTAAGTCAAGTAACACAAAAAGAAGCATTTTAGTGAGCCTATTTTGAACAACAAGTCTTAAGAACTTCTTACTGAAAACTTTATGAGAAGAGTTCATAATCTAGTAATTTCCATTAAAAAGGCAATTGACATAATAAATAAAAATATATATATATCTTTACAGCAACTTCCAGATTCAGCATGCATGCCCCAGGTTTAACAGGGAAGAATAGCTGTGCCCACCAGTGCTAATCAGGGGAAATAGTAGTGGGCATACAGCAGAAAGAGACAAAGCAGGTGTTGATCCATCTGCATCACACCTAGCACGCTACAGTCCCAACACACAAGCAGACAGCTTCCTTCCCCAACACCAGGGTCCCAAGTTGCAGGTGCTCACACCAACAGGACTATCTGCCCTTTATGGGCCGCACTCCTTCATTGTGCAACATCCTGAGGACTAATCTCCAGAGGCGATCAGCCTGGAGAGTGGCTGTCCTTATCTACTGCAGAGCAGCTGTTGTGGCCTTCTGTCTACAAGATCAAAGGAAAGCTTATTCCAATAAGCCAGCATTACTCAGAAAGCTGGAATCAGCTTGCTCTGGGATAAAGCTCACCACTTCCCGCCCAGGGTTGGGGCACAGACCAGCAATATCACTCCAGCCAGAACTGCAGGCTGAGCTCTGCTGTTCTGAGGACAAGAGCAAACAGTCTTTCCAAGGCAGAACATAATTTCCTACTGGTTTGTTTTTTTTTTTTTTTTCCCCTGCACCCTCTGTTCCAAGCAATGCTTTTGATCCACTACATGGATAAAGCAACACCCACTCTAAGAGGACAAGCTCACACTACATCAGTAACACCCAAAATTCAGGATTATTTGTCTACAGGGTGGGAAGAGCTTTCAGGGACCTTCCTCCTACTCTACATTGTACTTAACCCTGGTGGTGGTGAGTAGAGCAAAGAGAGTAGCAGCAGAACAAGGCACAAAACACGTGGCCAGCAGACAGATTTTGCTACCTCCAACAAGCGGGGCAACTGCCTAACTGTGCCTCTGCACATAACCAGGCACAGTCCTGGTCATAGCCAAGAAGAAGGTGAAGCCAGAGGAAATCAAGAACTTGAATAATAATTAAAGTAACAATACTCTAAAAATTACTGCACAGAAACTCCTCTCACAGATTTCACACCAGCATTTTAAACTGCAGTCTGTTCACTGATAAACCTCAGCATCCCAATACTTCTGCTCCAGACCCTTAAGTAGGCTGGCTGAAGACCAAAGAAGGAAGAGGCTGTTCATTTGCTGTGTTCCATGCAGGGTGGCAGCTCTACACAAAACTGGGCTCCTCCAGACCCTACTTCTGGCCACTCCATCTATACCCCCACATCAATCACAATGCCATATTTCTCAGTCATTCCAAACTACTATATCATTTGATTTAGGACTACAAAAGATAAAGCTTACCTCTCCAATATCAGACGTCACCTTTTTCATTTCCCCTCACACAGAGCCTTCTCAAGGGAAGCAGGCTACAAGGTTAAGGTAGCACCAGCACTGCACTGTTCCAGGGACAGGAGAGTTCACACCTTCCTGAAGTCACCAAAGGCCATAAAACTTTTCATCACCTTAGGACAAACCCTGCTATCTCTAACCAGGCCTCCAACACTGAACTCTTAGCTCAATTTTTCAGTGAGTGGTTCAAAGTCCTGTAACTCAGTCCTTTCTGGGAGCTTCCAATTTTCAGCTCATTTGGTGATAATTAACCCATCAGGTTTTCTCAATCACAGGACATGTTTCTTCTCCCTCAGGTGCTATAGATTAAGTACAGAGGAGCCTATAGCTGCACTTCTCACTGGTTCCAACACCAGAGAGCTCTCTAATGAAGTAATCATCAATTTACCAGGTGCGTGCTGGTGTTCACCTTTGCCTAATGGTATTCTGTCCTTACACAGCCTTTCACAGACTCCTTTGCTGCCCACAAGAAGCCACCCACATGCCTGGCCCCACTGTGGAGGGGTCTTCTGCCCTACATCACTGTGGGGACTGGGAGGAACCTGCCTCTGTCCTGCCTTCCTCTCCCTGGAGGCTGTCACAGCCAGACCTGTCCGCCAAGGCAATGCCAGAGGGTCAGAAACATCTCTGAGCAGGGCCTTGGGCTGCTTTCACACGGCCACCTGGGGCATTTCTAGTGAAATCACTGGGACCCTGGAAAGCTCTGTGTACAAAAGGTAGATTTTTTACATCCCACAGCTGGTTTGTAGTAAGGATTGCTCCTGAGATAGTCCTCTTCCATGCTTGTCTAGAAGGCTGAGGGGCCCCACATCTGCGGAGGGGTTGGGAGCCCTGCCCGTGCGTTGTGGGCGTACATGCGCGCTCTCAGATGCCCAAGGCTGCACACAGAGGTTTGCTAGAGGCACAGAAACCTTTTTCCCTTCACGTTATTTGGAAAAGCAATTGTAGGCTGTGCTATCTTTCCTGCAGTCCTGCATCAGCCTCCCAAGCACTTCCGCATCTTCCTCTAGAGCCATAGCTTATATGATTAGCATCACTTTAATGTGGTCTTTGTTATTTTTGCATCTGGGTTCCACATTTAGGAATCCAGCACTTTGTGATGCGAGGATAGAGTGACAGCGGGCTGAACCGCTTAACTGGTTGTTTACCAATTCCCCTGTTTTCTGCATATAGATTTTCTCTCAGTTTAAATTGATAGGCAGTGCTTCCCACACTCTCCCAAGGCAGTCTTTTAACAGTGAATTGTTGAGTCTAAGGGTTGCGTTAAACCACACAATGTCTTAACAGCCCTTACTAGATCCTAAATGATTAACATAAACGAGTATTTCAGAGCCTCCTACAGAAGTTCCTGTATTGAACTTTGATAATTGCTACACTCCTCTACTTTAAACAAGATGTAACTCAGTATGATATGGAAGGAGTTGGATCTGGAGTCTTGATCTCCATTTCTCATCATCCACTGCATAATTCTGTGCAGGAGGCATCAACAATCACTGCCTCATTTTCCCTGTCTGTAAAATGTTTATTTTGCAGATGTGTCAGAATTATTAAAGGAACTGATATGATGAGATGGGCTGTAGAGCATGCAAAGCCCTGGTGCTGCATGCAGGAGGACACAGTTTACGCCAAGGAGCTTGGCAAAGAGTAGGCACACCCAGTCAGAAGATGGGCATGAGGGCAAGCACCAAGAGTCCATAGGTCCTGCCCAGTCCAATTGTCCCAGACTGGTACTGGACTGCTGGGGATGGGTTACTTCCAAAGCAGTAACAGCTGGGAAAACACATAGCAAGTCAAAAATTGGAAAGTGTTTGGCCACTGTCCACCCGTCCTCACACAGGCAATGAAATTGCTTTCTCCCTGCCACCTTGTTGAAGGGAAAATTTACCCTCTCCAGCTATTGGTGATGTGTCACAGCTCAGAGCCTGGCACACAGGCAGATCTGCCAGATGAGGATTCTATAGTCCCATTAGGGAGAAGAAGGGAGTAAACTGATCCCACAGCTATGGAGAAATAATTAAGAGGTTTTTGTTGAGTAAGATTCAGAAAACAAAAAAACCTGTAAATGGCTGAGTGTCTGAATTGAAATACATTTTGAATTTTCAGTTTTATCACTAATTGTCTTTTTATCCACTGAAAAACACCTCTGAAATAAAAAAAAAAAACCCAAAAAACAAAACAACCAAACTATAAGAAAGCTGTTGTATAAATAAAGTGCAGGTGTCAGACATGGGGAAGAATTATTTTAGGTTTAAACTGTCATCAAAACGTGAAGGAAAGCTGTGTGAAGAATTTTTAAAACGGTACTCATTTCTGTTAGAATTGAATGTTAAAATGTAGTTGCCATTTTTCAGCCTATCCTCCATAAGAAACCAAATTTGAACTTCCCTGGACCTCCAGTTTCCAGAAACCAGATTCAAGTGTGGGCAAGGCAAGGCAAGCCGCTGGCAAGGTGGCTGCGTGCAGGAGGGAGCGCCGCGAGCCGGCAGGAGCTGGATCGATTGATGGCAAAGGCCAACACAGCAACTACTTTAAACTTGTGTCAGTTTGAACACAAAGTGTATATTTGGCTGACTTTGGGGATGGAAGAAGATTTTGGCTTGCTCCTTAACTCTTTAAGGGATTCATTCATTCATAGAAAATAGCGGGTCTGCATGGGTCAGCGAGTTAGGAAATGGGGGTGTCGCTGCCGGTGAGGCTCTAATGGATGGAGCTGGAGTGCCTGAAGCTGTGCCCAGAAAGGGCTGAGCATTCGGCAAAATTAAGAACAAAGAGGGCCAAAGAGGCTGTCGAGTGGCGCGGGGAGATCTGAGGATCCAGAGGGACTTCTTTGTCATTCCGCTTTGCGTTTGCACAACGGTGATCGGGGCCTGACCTACATCACCCGCACGGTTTGCCGCTGCCTCGTACATGCTCCTGAGTTCACATTTCTCAAAGAAAGTTGATGCTACTTTGAAAGCTTGTCTTGTTTTCTCTAATTCAATCCGGAAAACATTCATACTAATACCAACAGATACCGCCCACACGCAAATCAGAAAAATTAAAGGGCATTGCAAAAGTGACTGTTTCCAGTGGTCAGATTAGCTGCAGACGGAAGCAATTCGAGATGCATTAAAACTAACAGGCTGTAATTGTCCAGAGGCATTGTCTCACAGTGCAACACTTCTCTCTGGCTCTTCAGAGAGATTTCTTGGAATTTTTTCAATCGCTCTTCTGCTTGAAATATATGCTATATTTCAGATCTTTCCTTTCCTTGTCACAAGAGAATGAGCTAAAAGTTCATCAACAGCCTATGGCAACATCTCAGCAGAGAAAGTTGAAGTAATTTCTTAATGCCATTTCTTATTAGCTATCATTATTGTGTAAATGTTGCGAGTACGAGAGCGCAGGAGGTCTGCTGTTAATCATTATGAACCTTGGTTTCTCCCTGCCTAGCAGTTAAACCTTCAGAACCATTTCATTTCTTCAAAATATACAGAAAACTGGCTTCTTGCAGACCCTTGGGTGTTCTAGTGAATAATGCTGTGAACTTAGTTCTCAACCAGATTGCTTTAGTTAGTTAGTTAGTTAGATCTTCTATTTAAAGATAAGTTCCATCCCACCCTTCTGCAATCTGGTTATGATTACTGGTTACTGCCACCCGCAGACTGATAAACTTATAACAGCTGCATTGCAGGAAATCACCTCCAATTCAACCCTGATGTTGTATGGATGTCTTTAGTTAGCTTAAATAGGCTTTTAACATTCATTTTTTTGTGTGCAAAACACCTATCATTAATTTTGACTTGAGAGATCAAACAGTTAACAATGTGTTGATCCTAGCTTACTTTCAAGTGATGTATTGTATCATTTCTGAGAGTTATGAGGGGTTGATATTTTCTTTTACTAATGTATCAAAGTCGATAAGTGAATGGGGCAAACCCGCGTCCTGGGAAAGGAAGCTATTAACAGCTCCGCTCGGAAGGTTCTGAGGGCCACATTGCGTCATAGCCTTTGAGTTTATTGAATGTTAACTCTTTTTTTTTTTTTTTTCCTTAACCAAAGGAAATGAGTTTCTATAATCCTCTGCTTTGAGCTGCATCCTCAGTGGGGTAATGAAAAATGACCTACGCCATTTGATAGCACACTACTTTGCACACAATAGATCTTCACAAGAGCGCGCACAATGCGACTCTGGCTTTTTCTTTTTCTTCTTGTTGAAATGCACAATGAATTTATTTATTGCTGATCTAAAAGGCACTAGAACAGAACGGGCACAGCAGGGGAACCACCCGAGTTTAACTTGGCATGGTAAAAAAGCAGTCCCAGAGAAAATGACCAATACTGAGACCGGGGAGATGAGAACGTTTTTATATGGAGAATCTTGAAGCGGTGGGTTCACGCACACACAGAGAGCAAGGCAAATCGGTTCCAAGAACAAGGCATCTGCTTCCTTGAAAACTTTTTTTTTTTGGCAGAATTTGTATGAGAGTTGGGCATGTTGAGTGATTTATGGGGCCATTAAACATACACTAAATCAATCTCTATTAGAAAAAAGAAAAAGTGCCATGTACTTAAAAAAGGCCCTCGAGCTAGAATTCTGAACCCAAGGTCTGATGTTGCAAGGCAAAATGGTCATTGGTAATTTGGAGATGTAACATGAACTCAGTCAGTCAATTTGGATATGATAGTTTTTAATGTTCCATGAATCTAGGAAAATGTGTATCCAATTAACTACTACTAAAGGACCTTATTTATAAAATAATACTTTTGCGGTCAGGTTGCACTTTTTCCATTCATTTCTGTACACAGTTCAGGTTGCAGATTGTGTGTATGATTAATAACGACAAACATCCGCTTTGTGCTGGCCATTATTGGCACCAGGATTCAGGGCTGGTCAGAAAAGTAGTTTTGTCCCCATTATCACAGTATTAGGCTGGGAATGGAGACAGAAGAAGCTTTTCCTGCTAGAACTAAGCGGCAAGAGTTCAAGTAAGAGGTTGTCCTTTAATGAGGGATCTCTCTAAGGGGAAGATACAAGTGCTGGAAACACTGAGTTGGCAAAAAAAGTCAAGCATTTAAATAGTGCTGCCTCAGAGCTACAGAAATTAGTAGGTGGTACAAACGTGTCCTTCAGTCTGTAGGAAAAACATCCTCCTTTGAGAACATATCTGAGTTATTTAAAGGATATGTGCAAAAGGTATGCATCCCAAAAACAGCCCCTTT
This sequence comes from Todiramphus chloris collaris, assembly GCA_025345505.1. NCBI lineage: Eukaryota > Metazoa > Chordata > Aves > Coraciiformes > Alcedinidae > Todiramphus > Todiramphus chloris. Next base: position 1,978,530 of record JANVCC010000271.1, read on the forward strand.
TCCAATGTAATTTCATTTTAAGACCATGCAGTGGGCAGGCATTCACGAATTCAGGCAAGAAGAGGTTTTATGAACTCCCCCGTGAATTGCCTATGCAAACAAGCATAACATTCAAGTGGAAACAGGCCAGAAGTATTCTGTGAATAGAGCATTAAGATATTTTCTTCTTGATGTGGATCAGGATGGAAAATCTGTAGCAAAGCCCTAGAGCTTGTAAGTGCAAATTCGCATATGTATATGTATGTACACACACACACACAAGTGCATAAGAGAGTGACATGTAAAATTTCTGACACTCTACAAGATGAGATGACAGGAACTGAGGCATCCAAGAGCATTTCTCACCCAAGTTCAGCTTTTTGTTTCCAGCTTTTCTCTGGTATTGTTTTCAGTTACATTTTTTACTGTTTTCCAAACAAAAATACTCTAAGTGTGACATGTCCGAATTTCAAAAATGGAGAAAAACTTAAAAAAAAAAAAAAAAAAAAAAAGGAAGCAAGACAAAGTGCTTGGCAAAAACAGAGAAAGAAAAGGCAAAGGAGTGAGATTGAAACAGAAGCTGGTTTATCTCCAAAGACCAGTAAAACTGTAGCAGCATCAAAAGTGTGATAAAAGCCACCAGAGACACATTACTGGACTACAGGGATGTGCACAAGGGTGCTCCTAAAACTGTAGCTGGCAAGTTTGCAGCAGCAGATAAAAAGTTGTGCAAACAGAAATGGGGCAAACCACAGGAGAAAACCTGAGGTTGAGAGGTGTCTTGAGGAAATCTAGAGAAAACACAAACTGCATAGGCACTTCCCAGAGCTGAATGAGAATCAGATTAGATTGGGTCTTCTCAGAAATGCAAATTATTTTCTCAGGATGCCAACCCTCCCCTCCCATCATATCAGCTCGATGCTGCCTCTGCACCCTTCCCTACTCTCTAGCCAGACTCCCTGGGACCAGGGTGGTCATTGCTGGAGTAAGGATGGCTGCCAGCATTTGCCTTTCCTTCCCGAGCCGTCGCAGGCAGAGACAGCGGGAAGGACAGGGCTGCACGCCCTTGGCTCACCACCAGCCCGACCTACTGCACGAGCTAATACTCATTAGAGCGAGCACATTACCCCAGGAGCCCTTGCTATTTAAAGGGAATTGAAAATAATTGAAAAGAAGACACTTGTCTGGAAAGTGTTCCTTGTCAGCTTCGCTTCCTTATGTGAATGAGGCTCCGGGGAATATGTCACACACATATGTCTCTGTCTTCCCAAGACCTCTTAACTTTTCAACTCCCTGGTTATGTTAAACCACACTTCAATAGCAGGGATTTTCAAGTGCTGAATGAGAGAGGTGCTGTTGGTGAAGCACCTTGGGGTGCTCCTTGCGTGCTGGCCGTCAGGATCCCTTGTGGGTGAGGTATCAGGGTTGCTCAGAGCTCCTGCTTGCTGGTGACAAAAGCCTAGGAGAAATGAAGTGCCCTTAGCTCACAGACTCATGGCCTCTGCCCTACATGGAGGCCACATCTACAGCTGAAGGGTTTCCTTCCACCCAAATTTTGCTGACACTGCATTCAGGCATGAACTATCCCAGGATTTCCATCAAGACACAATTTCTTTCCTCTCCTGCTTGCATAGCTGGTGAAATATCCAGAAACTGCCTTGCACATCCTCCTTGGCTTTTCTCTTCTCTTCCATTTGCATTAAAAAAAGTGAAACAAAGCCAAAAAACCCCAAAACAAACCCCTTTTCTTTCTTTCACAGCAAACTGAAAACCAAAATAAACAGAAAAGCAACTGCCTTCCCCCCTTGAACCCTCCAGGCAGCTTGGAGGTAGAATGCCCTTTCTAATTTCATTGACAGTGCTGTTGATATACAGGGTAATTTTATCTTAACAACCTGTAACAAAGGATAAGACAGTAGTTGTCTTACATTCCAGACAGTAGGAGATGTTTACTCATTCTCCCAGCAGACTCTCTCATCATTCATCTAGACTTTATTAGGATGCCAGGAAATGGGAAACCTATAATTTAAGAAATGTATCACACAGGGAAACTTCTGTTTGGTAAATAAAAGGTAGCTGAGGATCTGAGTTTATTTTGCTTCTTAAAAAAAGCAAAATAAACTCAGTTTAATAAACACCGGTTTTCTTATTCCTTTCTCAAACTTTAGCTTGAGTTAAACCTTTTATGGAGTGTGATATTGAGGAAAAACATCACCGGACACCTCAAGAAAGACTGGGATGTGTCTTCCTAATCCCAGGACTGGGCACACACCTCTGCTCTGGGATCCTACACTGCCCAGTTTGCAGGCTGTGTTCACAGCAGTGGCTGCAGCATACAGCAGCCTTCTGAGCATGAACGCTTATCTACTGGCAGGAGTTTTTGTCTTTAGAGGTATCACATTATCTAGGAGAGCAACATGCTCCGAGCAATCTCCTTTCTTGGGACTGAGAGGAGAAGAAGGGAGAAGAAAGCACATATTTTTTTGTGGCAAACATTCTTAAGGGTTTTTGCTTCTTAAGCAAGTTTCACATGAGCGTTTATTCCTGTTTATGTAGCTCGACATGAATGCCTGGCTTTGATTTGAGGACAAACTGCCCCATAAACTCATGAATGTCTGAATTTAACCTTCACCTTTCCCCCCTAACCTCCACTCTTGCTTTTCCCGTCATAATTGGTGACATTCTCACAGCCAAATTTAATAAAATACGTGCTACTGAGAGTGAACTTGATTGTGAGCACAGACTGAGGCAGGGAGGGATGATGTGTGATGCTAGTCAGTGCAGGGGAGAAAATTCCTTCTAAAATCAGGTGCTAGGACAGAATTTCTGCTGTTTAAGAGCAAGTTTCTCAGTGGCTGTAAAACTATTAGCAAATGGATAAATCTGGTACCGGCTCTACCCATCAACCACAGCTTGGCTTCTCCCTCTGACAAGCTAAACAAACACCCAAATTCAACAAAACCAAGTGCTTTAAGTGCCACTGCTTATGGATCATGGTTCCTTTCACACCATCAATCCATATTGACTGCAGTGTTGTTTCAAGAGATGATCAGCATCTCCCTAGGCACAGCATGCTCATCCTGAAAGGAAGCAGTCACCAATTTTGGATATCCATCAAAGGCAGATTTTTGCTTTAAGTTGTGTTTCAGGCTCCCTGCCCTCCAGTTGTCAGCCAGGAGCATGGCTTTCTCTGGCATACTTCTGACAGCTGCCACTGCAATTGTGTGGGCTGTATAGACTTCATTTATGCTTAGATTTGGCCATGTGGTTTTGAGGCTTCTCACCCTACAGCAGTCTCCCAAAGACTGTGGTCTTTGTCATCTTCCAAGTAGCCATTAAAGCTAGAGTTGAAGTCAAGTTTATGTCGTACCACAAATCTTTGAAGAGCTTCTTTGCGTGCTATGTAAAGCAAACCCAAAAGACCACTGATGTACTTACTAAGTCAAATTCATCTCTGCTGTGAACTCCACCTAATCCAATGGAGTCAATGGAAGGGTGAATGTGGCCAGCTCTGTGATTATTAAAGGATGGATAAAGACCTCTCGCATTTGAACATATCTGATCATAGCTGTTAAATTGTTTGGCATAGGAGAAGAGATACTATTTTTTCCTCTTTGCATTTATACATAGGGTCTGCTTAGATGTGAACTGCACCACTGGCAGCTTGCTGGATGCATTAGTGGATGGAGATAATTTATCCTGTGTATTTGTTCCCTAAAAAGAAATTTAGGTTTTAAATGCAGTCATTGTGGGGTAGAAAGAGAAGGAGGAGGTAACTGAGAGGATAAGAGGTGTGACTTTAATCACAGGAAAAGAAAAATTTGTAGCTCAAACTAACATAACTTCCAAACTCAAATAGGTGTCACCATGGTGACAAAGCCTCAGACTTCATTAATTTTTTCCTCATCCAATTTGTGGTGAGCTCTGGTACCCTCTAAATACATCCAAAGCCTTTTAAAGAACCATTGGATGCATCTGATCAAGAAAGTTTCCTCATAATAACACTCATTAGATACTGGGAGAAATGATATCTCTAGCTGCCTTCCTGTCTCTGAACAACAAAGGCATGAATTTTGGAGTTAAAATTCATTGCCTATATGAGTCTCACTTGCATAAGTATGATTTCCAGCACAAGAATTCCAGTGGGGAAGCCTGTGGTAAGCACATTAGGTTAATAATCCCCAAGATCCCATTTGTCTCAAGGACTGTGAATTCAAACTCAGTGACTTAGACATGTGTTTGTAACTAGTGGTTGATTTAATACCCTTCCAGTGATGAACTGGAACTTGAATAGGGCTGCTGGGTTTTGCACAGCCTCAAGCCATTAACCTTTTCAGATAGTTACCTGATGTACATACACCTCCATGCACATGTACTTACACCTCAGTCAAAACACATCCCAATACTCCATAGCTATCACCAGCTCCAGACTGTTTGGAGACCAGTGTAAAACCTCTTAGTGGTTTGTTCTCCTACAAATTATTTACTCCTCCAAGCAGTCCTCTGCATAGGTGCCTCCAGAGAAAGTGCCTTGACATTGAAGGCTCAGAAACCTGCAGGAAGCACCCTTCACTCTAGTCCTGCTTTGAGTAACAGACCTTCTCCCCCAAAAAGACCTTTACCTGTAGAAACTCCAGCTGTACAGCTCTGGGAGCTTCCCAACTGTAGCCTGTTTCCCTTGATAACCACTACACGCTGCACTCTATGTAACTTAACATTTCCTCTCTAAATATCAGTAGTGGCCACCACATCATAAAAGAGAGAGCTGTTAACATAAATTAAACATCTTTGTATACACGCACTGCCAGTTAAATCCGGACATGGAGTCTGGGTTTTGCACCAGAGGAAAGCTGCATTTATACCTCTGTCCTCCTCAGAGGGTAGTGCAATGGGGCAGATCAGAGCAGAAGGTGCATCGGTTTATTCCTGCGCTATGCAAATTCCTTGTACTGAGCCACGGATCCACTGCAGAGCATCAGATGAATTAGGCAAATACTTCCCCATCCTCAGCAGGGATAAGAGAGGTCTATCCTTCACCTTCCTCCAGCCCAGAATGCAGAACAGGTGGGAACATCCTCTTCTCACTCCCAGTGAATTCAGAAAGCCTACAAATGTGTGATAAGCAGGTCCTGATACCACAGCACAATGTTTGTCCCTCTGGCCCTTATGGGCTCCCTCCTGGATTTCCTTCACTGTTTGGCTGCTCTCCAGCCTGCAAGGTTTAACAACAGGAGCATTTTTAGGAAACAGCATTTTCACTGCAAATAAAAAGAACATTTCACTATCTGACCAGAAAGATCTCTTTAAACATGTATGATGCCACCCAAACCTGAGACTCACAGCAGGTTCTTCTGTGAAATCTAACCAAGTTTGGGCCTCAGTGTCAACCAGATATGCCTTGCTCTGAGTTTGCTAGCTACAAAAATGTCATGGTCCTGAATATTTCAGGATTTACTGCTGCAGAAACTCTCCAGTGTCACCTTTCTCCCCTTTTATGGCTCAGCCATAATCTTAAATTCAGTTGAATACAAAGAGCTGCCTGTAGACAGCTAATCCTAAAGACGCAGCTTTGTGTGAAACTTGGAGGGAAAAAAAAGAAGGAAAAAGAAAGAAATCACTGAGAGGGATTGGCAGGAAACACAAATATTTCTGGCTAATTTTTGATGGTATTCTTCAACCCTGGTTAAAGGCTGAACTAAAAGGCTCCTGCTTTGGCCTGGCCCATTCTCACACCATGTATTCACCAAAGCAGATAATTCAACAAATAATAGATATTGTAAACACAAGCTGGGGTGGAAAGTCCTGTGCTTTACCTGCTTCGGGCACAGGTGTGGGAGGCAGAGAGCTGAGGTCAGGGTGGAGCAGCAGGCTTTCGCTTCACACATGTAAGGATTATCCACCAGATCAGTAATGAAATCCAGGTTTGATAATGCTGCAGTAATGCTAATAATTACACAGCAAAACCAGGCTGTAACCCAAGTCCTAACTGCATTTAAAGAGTTCACGTTGTACCCGGGGAGGTGCTAGGTTTGGATATGCCTTGGTAAGCTGAGCAGTTCTGAGTGCCCCAGATCTCCCCAAGCACTGGGGACCTGCCTCTGCTGAGCCATGGCGTGGAGCTGGAGCAACGTAAGCCCAAGCAGCTCTACATTTTGCAGAATTTCCAGCTGTGTTGACCTTAATTTATATAGGCTCTGATCCAACTCTTTCTCAGACTGATGTGCCCTAAGGTACACCAGGGCTTTCTACCCTTTGACCCTGGTCTTTCCACCAGGGTCAGCAGAGTGACTCTGAGTATTGGGACATCTTGAAAGACCCTTGCTATTTTCCCTGCTGTGCCTTTGCTAAGCAGAGAAATTCTGCCCTCAGGCACCAGTGCATTCCCACAGGTATTGGGAAACAGGAGGTCTTTTTAAACTTAAAAAAGAATTCTGTAACCACCTCTGCATTTCAGATCGTAACAACAGCCATGCGCTCCCTAAACAGAGATCATTGTACACATGTGAAGTCAGCAACCTTCATTTCAGTTTGGGAAACCCATCAAACAAGGAATATCTCCATAAAAGGCTACACTGCATATTTCCCCTGGCCATATGGAGTTGTCTCTCAGCATTGCTACCCACCTACTCCAGGCAATCAAAATGTGAAAGACTCTGAAAATGAGTCAAAACAGTTGGAAGTTAAAGAAATACATAAATAGAAGTTTTGCTCTCCTATTATATAACTACCATGCCTGTACATACACAAAAATGGGTTTTATAGTTCTTTAGTATTTAATTTTATTAGTATTTTGTTGGAATTCGAAACATCTCCCATACTGTGGATGCTGAGGGGAAAGGAGAATTGCCCTTGTGCTATCTGGTTTTACCTCCTAGTGTGTATATGAGCTCTAGATGTGAAGCAAGGAGAAACTTTCCAATAGAGCAGGAATCCCACATTTGCCAAGCACTCAATACTCTCAGCCTCCTGGATCCCAGAGAAACTTATAGACATGGTTTAGGATGACTCCAGTCTCCTTTTGATGCTTACAACTCAATTTTGCAACCACTATCCAGGACAGCTTGTGAAACTAAAGAAGAGGGACAATCAAGCTTTTATTGGGAGCCTTTCTACTTGCTGCAAAATGCAGGACGCTGTTTTACAGTCTGTGCCTCTTTGATATATGACACATGCTGTTGTGTGGGTGCTTACCTGCTAAAACTGTTTTGATTTGTCCTGTTTCTTTCTTGCCTGCATATGGCTTGTGTTTATGGGTGCTTTGCTAATCTCTCATGGCATTTTTTAAGTAGCCAAACTGTTTTCGTCCGTGCTATTTTTGATCTGCTGGGCCTTATTTGTACCTTGCAATGAAAAGAAACCAAATTACAAATGAAAATTATATTCTCTGCTTTTAATCTACTTTTTTAACACATAAAAATTTAAAAATATATTAATACACAACATAGAGCTCTCTACAGTCATTACACAAAGCACTGCAATTGATCTAGTGATGAGAAAGTAAATGAACACTGTTACAATATTTATTTAAATTTATCAAAGTAACAGGCAAACATGAGATTAAAACCTGAGGCAGAATATGCAAATTGTCTAATATTAAATCAATAATAACAATAGTACATTTCAACATCCTTCAATAAAATAAAAAATAGTATTAGCAGCCCTGTGCTGAAGACAAGGAGTTAAGACACAGTACCAGATTCCCAGGAAACAAATACTTTACCCGGGAGTCAACTGAGCTGTGCTCATTTATATCCCCTGAGAATCTGTATTGGTTAAAACATTTGGTTGATGTTATACGGCATAGAGGAAACAGGAAAAGATGCTAAGCACTGTTTTTGTGATTTATCCATCAGACTGGGTTTCCTCAGTGTGACTTTGCCTGGAGATGGGCAACACTGCCTGTGAGATGCAGCAATAGCAGCATTACATGTGACTTGAGAAGAGAAAAATAATTAATCTTTAAGTGTGGCTTTAAATTCTCTAAACAGATCAACCTTACCTCCACACAAGTGCCAACATACACAGGTTTGTGCACCTCTTACACACCCATGTCCAGGTAGGACTTGTGAGGGTCAGAAATAATCTCCAACCCCATGGGACAGCTTTTCATGGCTCTGAGCAGCTCACAACACAGGCTGTCTCTGATGAGGACCAGATCACATCTAATTAAACCCTAATAAAGCCCCAGCCTCAGCTGTGGAAACTGCAGCTGCTGTGGGTTACTGCAGGAGCAGGGAAGTGGGGAGGAGGCTGGTGAATGGGAGAGTCCAGAGTAGCAAATGTTGAAGCACTTTGATGAGAATGAGGGTTCTTTCCGGCTGCAGGTGACCTATGTGTATGATGGGAACCAAACAGGGAGATAGATCAGTGATAACTGTGGGAATCTCTGAAGAATTTCATCCTTCCCAAATGAGTAGCCAGTGTCAGATGCTTTTTTTGTGGCAAAAGAAAAGAGAAGTGTCTCTGATGAAAAATTGTGCCAAGGAAGGTTTTCATGGTGTTTAGAAGTGAAGCAGGAAAGGAGCTCACCAAGACAAATACATCTGGTACATGCAAAATAAATGTGTGTCCTGTGGAAAGAGCAGCCCCTCCTCTCCTGACCCCTTATCTGCACTAACACCAGGGTATGGAGGTGCTGGGGGCGGCTGGGAAAGCACTGCAGAAATGCCCGCAGCGGTGCCACAAACCCCACAAAGCCCTGGCCAGAGGCTCCGGTAACACCAGAGGCAGGAGAAGCAAAATGTATTGCCTAGTCCTGTTTTTTTCTGCAGCTTTAGTCACCTGGTGCAAAACCTTGGTACTTCAATACTAGGGAAGGAATTGTGTGGGCATCCGCTACGACTGGCAATGGGGAGCACTGCTGTGGGGTGCCCTTACCGCCCCGTGCACATGGTGGTGGCCTGGCAGAGCCCCTGCACTGCTCAGAGAGCCCCCGTGCCAGGGGAGCAGGGTGGGGACAGCTTAGACCAGCGCCACTGGAAGAGCTCTGCTAAGCTCTGGCCTCAGGAAATCCTGATTTCCAGGAATAAAAGTTTCTTTCATCTTATAGGCCAGTCCTTCGCAATGGTTTAAACTGAAAGGACCACATAATCCTGTTTTTCTGTGGGGATGTTTGTAACCCAGGGACAATGTGTAATCCCACTGCAATCACTTCAAAATTCTTGGAGAAGAATCAAGCGATGCTGTTATTTGTTGTTACCAACAGAATAACTGGTAAGCAATGTCCCAGAGGGCTGAGTAAGAAGGGGAGGATCGCACTGCCTCACACAGCTCCCACTTCTGTTCCTCCTTTTCCTTCAGAAATCAAGCAGTAATGAATGTTTAGATGTCCGGTTGTGTTCTAAATATCTTTCCTATGGTGCAAGTCTTTAGCTTCCTTGAACTTTTCAAACCCAAAACTGCTTCTTCTGATTGCCAGATCCAGACCTAAATAGTAGAGATGGCATTTCTGGGGGATCAGAATGATCACTTGACTAGTCACTAAGGAATCATTGTGGATAAAAGAAGTAAAAAGCTGCCATTTCTGCAAGTCGCAGGTACCATCTCTGTCAGAAATATCAAGAGATATTGTTCTGCATAACTAAAATACTTTCACCCACTAGGCTTGAATTGAGCCAAACAGTAACGTCCTGGAGATGTTACTGAAATGGAGTAATTTCACACCATACACAAAGTGAGATTGCAAGAATCTTGGCTATTTTACTTGCTGACGTTAAAAGTGTAGCTGCAATAGAAACACTCCCCTAAGGCTCTTTGAATCCAGTGACCCTCACCCTGGGCGATGTTACCTGCCTGTCCCTGTGCCACCCCACACATGGTCCCTCTGGCCAGCATTTGTCACTTGTCAGCAAGATCTTCAGGCGTCTGTGAGAAGCCAGCAGGTAAATTAACTCCTCTGCCAGAGTGAGGAGTGATCCCAAACCCTGAAGGAAAACCCCAACACCCTCCCCCCCCATCCTTGAGAAACCCTGAGAAGAGCAGAAAACCTGGGGAGCTTTGCCCTCAACCCCCCATCCTCAGCGATGTTCCAAACACAGCGATTTAATCACCAGCCTTCCTGCCCGGGTTTGCTCTGAGCGCTGGAGGGGTCCCGGCCCCGCAGCAGCGTTGGGGATGAGCCTGCTGACCTCTGCCGGCAGACACCGGCCTGGCCGGGAAGCGCAGCAACCCCACAGCATCACCGCGCAGAAAACACCGCATGGCAATCCAGATACGATGGCAGGAGAGGAGATGGCTCAGGAAGAGACCAGAACCAAATGGGGTTTGCTTGGGCTCCATGGTCTTGCTCTGCCAGAGCAAGTGGGAAAAAAAAGAGCTCCCAGGGAAAGACAGAGAAAACAAGAAAAGTAGCAAGAGGAGGCTGAGCATGAGGGGTGAGAAAAGGAGAAGTTGCAGAGCTTAGAAATATGGACAAATCAAGGCACTTCTTTGTTCACCCATCACCCCAACCTCTCCTGCTGCACTGACCTCTTCCCTCGGACTCAGCCTGCACACACTGCTCTCAGAAACACTCTTTAAATAACAAACACGGCCTGGATTCTTTTTAAAAAGTGCTCACTTAGCTGTTCAGCAAGCATCAGAGCTGGGGCTGTTTGCACTAGCAGGTTTCTGCAAGTTATCCTACAAGTATAAAGCCACCCCAAACCAAGCAGTGCCTGGTGTGGAGTGAGGAGGGGAGGGACAGGCGGGTGCTGGTCACAGCGCAGCGTGGCTGAGCGTGAACAAGCTGTCCAGGGTCAGCCCTGCTCCTGGAAAGCAAAACTCCATGAACATAGAAGGCGCAGACACTGACATGGACCTTTGCAAGCTCTCTGCACCAGGCCTGAGCATGGGATAGATGCTCTCTGGTTTAATGCACAAGTCTCATAATGTACCCGGCCTGTCGGGGAAGAACCTGTATAAGCACTGCCAGCTGGGCAGTTTTTAGCCAAGTGTGTTTTTTACTTTCCTTATAAGAGCATTTTCCAGCTGCTTCACTTTGGCAGCTCAAGTTCACTTCTGTGACATTTCTATACCGCACACAACACTGGAGTGGAAACTATTACCGTGCTTCTAAACTGGACCGGAGCTGCATGTGCCAATTATATCACACAGAAATGCTACATTGAATTTGGCATATAGCAGGTCTCCTGCATTAGCAGAGGATAGCCAGAACCTATTGTAACTTAGCTAGCCACACCATAAATGGTGAAATGGTCTCGCTCTAATTAAAAAACAAAACAAAAAAACCCACCCTTAAGTAATCACATTTTATATGCCTTTTCCTTTGCCATCCAACAAACACAATATTTCACATCATTCAGGGTACCAATCTAGCCCAAGGCCCTCTCCTTTAGGTTGCTTGTCACTCCAGCTACCTTGTGTTTTCATTTATACACCTTTATGATTTTTCTGTTGAGAAATCTGCCAGCCTTCTCCCCGCTCCCAGCCGGCAGCACCACTGGCCCACTCCTGATCAGCAGCTTCCCTGGCAACATTCACCAACATTTCGCCTCATTGAAACACAATACCAAGGCAAACATTTTCCTATGCTTCTTGTGCAAGATACCCTAGATGCGAAGTTAACTTTCTGTTTGCATTGTTGCCGGTAAGGGAAAGAGCGGGAGGGCAAGGAGAAGCTGCCGTGGGACTTCACGGCTGTTCCCCAGGGCTGCAGCCCCCCGAGCTGTGCAGAGCCCGGGCTGGGGGTCGGACGCACTCACGCCCCGAGCACTTTGCCAGGACAGTGCTCACCCGCCTGACACCCGCCTTGGGTGATCTGTGCTTACTGGACTTAAAAAAAAAGGCTTGAATGACTGACGTGCATTTTCTCACAGGCTATAAATAGTGCGTGACGGGGAGAGCGGGGCAGAGGGCAGAAAAGGGCGGGCTGGGGAGAGGCAGAGGCAGAACTTCCCGCCGGCTGCGAGCAGGGGGAGCTCACGCTGCACTGGTCACAGCCGCGTCCCTCCGAGCCCGCCTGCTTCGCTCTCCGCGTGTTTTTACAATAAAAGTAACGCAATCTTTTGTGTGGCACTGCCCGGCTACTCGCAGAAACTACAAAAGCCTGAGTAAATACGAGAAGCGAACACAGATCAGCCTCATGCAGATATATGCCAGGCCATCTCAAGCCGTTGTTTTGGGAAGGGTGAGCGGCCTCGCTGACCTGGAGACGCCTTCCCGTGTGCCCACAGAAACTGGTGAGCAGCCCGTGCCAGGGACCCCGTGCGAGGGGGCTGGCAGAGCAAGATGGGCTCTTGGCCGCAGGACTCGCCAGCGCCCTTCGCTGCCACAGTCCTCCTCACACAGGCAAGCATCTCTTCAGAGCCGGAAGCCCCTGCTTTCCTATGTTCCTCTTTGCTTCATGTTTACGAATCAAATGAAAAATCATGTTGAAAGACAAGCAACTCGAACCTTTCCTTGAGCACGGAGGAGCATCCGCACTGACGTGCTTCCACACCATCTCGGCGGGACTATGAAAGGGTCTTGACTATGAAAGGGTCTTCGCTGCGTTTTCTCTTCACCCATTTTAAGAAAGGTGCCTTAGCGTATTGTCTGGGAGAAACGTGGCCTTCCTCACACAGAAACAGTCCCTTAGGGTTGGCAGATCTATCAGATAAATACTGGAGAGGACTCCTGCAAGCTACTCCCGAGTTAATAAAATAATAGCAACAAGGATCAGTTATCTCTCTCAGTACCTTTCCAAACACATCCTTCAGAAGAATAACTGCTATGGTGCTGATTTAGCATTTCCAAATTATTAACATTCCTATTTTAGCATCAGAGAAGCTTAATTGCAGAGCAAGTATAAACAGGGAGTTCCAGTTACAAAATTCTCTCATACACACAGGATTCTTCCTCGTTTTTTTTTTTAATTACGTTTTATTGCCTTAATTTTGCAAATGGAAAAAATACAATGGCTCCCATTATGAAGTTATGCACTGTAGTTTACTACACGGAACAGTTTGCGATAGTCTTGATGAGACCTCTAGAAGATCTCTGATCTGCTGCATGACAACACTGTATAAACCTTTGCTCTCTTTTGAGTGTTTGCGGTGTCTCAGCACAACACAACAGGCTAACCCATGTTCAGGTTTGCTGCACAAAAATGTTTTCACTTGCTCATTTCTCGAGATTATCTCAGTTTCCCAGCCTGAGCTGATCCAAACCCACTCCACCCAGTCCTAGCACACACAAAGGTTATTCCAAGCTCTGGGCAGAGGAAAGAGCTGAATGCGCTCAGTGTGAGCCACACTTTGTGTCCAGAGCACAGCAACACCAGCTTCATGGTGGGGACAAGTGCACAGGAATGAGTTCCTGCAGACAGTTCTGCCCCACTGAAGCCGTATCTCATCTCTGCTATCAGAAGCTTTTGGTTTCCTGCAGTGCTGAATGGCATGGGCTGAACAGGGACCTTGTTTTCAAACACAGGGTCAGCAAGGCAGTTCCCCTGGTACACCAATCAAGTGATTTCCAGAGGTGTGAGCAACATGAAGCCCAGGCAGCATTAGGCTGCCACTGTTGGGTGTGACAATCCCAGCTACCCCTGCCACCACTGAGCACCATGCCCTGGGTGAGGGGGGCCACCCTGGCTGCTTTTCCCTGTAACCACATGCCTGGCAAGCAAGAGAAAGGGGACAAATCTCAGTGGCAGCCATGGTGCAGCCTTCTGCACTGAGGACACTGCCCTGTCCCCACTGCACCCACCTGTGAACCATCCTGTTCCCTCCAGCTCCCACAGATACCTCCAGCCCCAGCAAAAACCACCACAAAGCCCTTTGCTCTCAAACATTCTGAATTTCTCCTCCACTTCTTTCACATATTTAGCTGAGCTTTTCCTCCTCATTTCCAAAGTTCTGCACAACTTTGTGTCGAGCTTCCCCTCTCCCTCACATGTCAGTCTCACCCATGCCTGCTTCTGCTGCCTCTGCCATTCGTGCTGTACTTCTCCCTGTTTTCACACTATTCCAGTTGCCTGGAATAACCTTCTTATCAACATGCAACAAGCTGTCTCCAGCTCCTTTACGAACCATACGAATACCCACCTGTTCCCCTGACAGTAACCATATGCCTCTCAGTACTTGTTCTGGAGCGTGGGAGGCTGCTTTGCGCTATTTGGGCAAGATCCAGCTCCTACTGAAATCAAGAGAAAACTTCCCATTGATTCCATGGCACTTGTACTGAAGCCTCAGACTGTAAATTTAACGGGATGCTTTCTGCACGTTTCAATTACTGCAGCACATCACACACATTTAGGACTCTACTGAACAGCCAATAATGATTATCACTTAATTGCAATGATATAACACCAGCCAAAGAGATACTGCTAGGATTAGCATCTCAGAAGGGCAGCACAAAATCAGTATAAATCTGTATAAAACCCCTTTAAATGGCAGTGTTTAAAACACAGCATGCAAGGAATTATAGGCACCTAACAACACAGACTTCATCTGGGGACAAATCCTCCATGTCTAGCTCTCTTCAGTGATTTGAATGCAGAAGCTATCTCTGTATCAAAAGAAATCTATCAACACTATTTGTGCAGAATCATAAACATAATAAATCTTGCCAACTCCTCTGTGAACTGGCTATTTATTGCACTCCTCTCCAAGGCTTTTTGATACTGGAGCTAGAGGCTGCAAACATAAACACTGAAATGATGTGTTGCATATGCCATAGCTTAATTTACTGTGTTTGATTTGAGGCTTAGTTTTGGAAGACCCTCAGCATCTAGCCTTCAGGCCTCCCTGCACAGCCTGAGAGACCCCAACGAACCACACGTCAGCCTCCCTTACACTGTCTGAGTCAAAATGATGGGGGTGGGAGGAGGGTGTGTGAGTACAGGTAGACCATGTGTTTCCCCAGCCAGCACTGGACCAGCATGAAAGACAGAGACAAAAAACGCAGAACGCAGCCTAGAACCATGTCACTTCAACTCTGACATCAAGCCTGGTAGTTGATTTCATGTAGTAAGAACTAGGTCTGTGCAAAAGCTTTTTATTCACTAAAAATGCCATTTCTGCAATTTCAAACAAAAGGAACCTTTCCAAGGTGAGTGTCCCACATCCAGGGAGATGGATCCCCTTCCCTGTAGGTCAGCAGTTAGAGCAGGTACATGGCATGGGGGAGATCCAGTATCAGTGTGGCCAGTGCTGGAAAGGATGGCTGTATAACTATATATATTGTATAATCATATATAAAATTTGATAAACCTGAAAGAAGAACAGATCATTTCATCCAACATTTTGAGGGGAATCAGTCTGAAAACTTCTTGAAGTGTGGGGGATTATTTTCATGAAAAATGCTTCTCTGCTTTTTGCTGCTGCTTCCTGGCATCTGCCTTTCTGGAAATACAGGGAGAAATTTCTGCAGAGCAGAGGGAGATTACCTGAATGAGACACGTGGCATTCATGCTCCCCGGTGTTTTCAAAAGTCACTCATGAGTTTGGATGCTCAATCTGACACATCTGAGAGAGGTTCTGTGTACGTAAAGTAAAGACAGGATGCACCGTCTTGGATAAGACAAGAAGTGACTTGAACTTTCATTGCAACTGAAATCAAATTTGACAGCACATTTAAACATTTAGTTAATTTATGAGAAAAATAAAGCAAAACAAAAGTGCACATTATTGTCATCTTTGAGGGAGAATCCAAACCTCCAACCAAAGCAGGCAGTGCTAGAGTTGAACTGTACGATTGTTAAACCTTCACCTCGAATAGTCAGGGATCTCTGCACTTCCATGCCTGAAAAGCACGGAGCAGTCAGGAGGAATGCCAGCTGGACTGGCCGCGGTGCGCAACTGCCTTGTGCATCTAGGCTGAACAAATAGTTATCGACTTGGCTTCTGCAGCACATTCAAGGAAAGTTATTACCTGCACTAGAAAAATCAGAGAGGCAGATTCATATGCAGGACTGAGTTTTCCTCTGAATCTGTCCTGCTTCCCATCCCGTTCAGCACATCAGCTCATATAGCACATCAAAAATTGCCAAACTTTGCCAATTATTCATTTTACATACATATGTATGAATGAACGTATATATAATAAACCCCTCCTCTAGCTGTAATAGTGTGAAGCAGAATGTAAACCATCATTAATATAACATGACATTCACTATAAAAATCTAAAAAGGATGTACATTACCTCAAATATGGTTTTTATTAGGGTTTTTGAGTGAAATACAGCATCCCTGTTGTTTCTAAAATAGAACAAATTAAGAGATTTATCTTAAGTAATTGGTACGATCAGTAACTTAAAATACAGTCTAGTGCAGAATGATTTACTTGTTTTCTCTGGCAATTTCCAAGTTAGAAGAGGCAGGTCTCTATTTTACCTTTTTATAGAGTTATTCGTTACTTTCTGATCTACATTAGATATTCCTGAAACTTCAAAATATTAGTTCTAAAATAACGAGCCTCCTAAAGTTTTTCTGTAGTCAGTTCAAACCTGTCTGTGGTCACAGCAGAGAACTGGGAGCCAGGAATTATAAAAGTCTTAATCAGAGCTCTGCCAGTAACTTTCTGAATTAGAATTAGTTCAAATCTTTCAAGTTGTGCTTAATTTTGAGTCCAACAGTATTGAGCAGCCTTGTGGAAGACACTAGGACTGAAACTGAGCTCTATAGGAAGAAGAACAGATTTTGCCACTGAGCTGACTGGGATCAGGATCTCACACTCAGGTCTACTTTGGAGATGTTCTCCTTTGTGGACAATAAGGATGCTTTCCACCATCTTCTGCAATGCCTTCAGCAGCGCTGAGATATCCCAGGATGCTGAGCTTCATCTTCCTGTCTCAGAAATGAACAGCTAGTCCCCTGCACCTTTGTAAAGCCTCTGAATTTCACAAGATCATAGATTCATACAATGCTTTGGGTTGGAAGGGACCTTAAAGATCATCTAATTCTGATCATCTGTCCCTGCCATGGCAGGGACAGCTCCCACTAGACCAGGTTGCTCAAGGCCCCATCCAGCCTGGATTTGAACACATCCAGTGATGGAGCAGCCAGAATTTTATAAAATACTGGAAGCATTTGTCATTTCCTAAGATGCAAAAACGTCCACAAACTGTTGATGTTTTCATCACTTTTTAAAATGAAAATTTATTATGCACAAAAGCAGAAGGTTTCACTGACTAATTGTTCTTTTGGTCCCACATTTTCACTTTAAATGAAGCCTCTGCTGTTCAGTCACACAGGGTGCATCTTGGTTCCTCTCCCTTTTAAAACTCTCACTAAGCCTCCTTCTGATTGCTGTTTCCTTACTCTTTTTTTTAAACTCAAAAATACTCCTGACAGCCAAAGGGCTCTTCCTGGACTATATGAGGAAACATCAGCTCCAAACAGGATTTTCAAAGACAGAAGGAACTGTCTTCCTCTGTCCAAAGAGAGACCTGTGAGGACAGTCCAGCCCACCTGAACTTTCACAACTGGACACTGCTCATGGAGGGCAGAAGAGACACATCCTTCCACTCCTGGCCCAGAGAACATGCACAACATTCAAATCTCACACCCTGAACTCGGGATTAGGATTCATTCAGAGCCTCCAAGTAAGATGTCAATGCCACTGTCAACAGATCCAAACCCAAGGTCCCCTACAGACCCGTATGTAACATCAAAGCATCAGAAGAACACTTGAGATGGGTTACCTGTGAATATACTGACAACTCTGCAGCTTTTGCATCGTACAATTCTGTCCATTCCCAGCGTCTGAGACGGGTGGCAAAGAGAATGCATTTAACAAGAAGAAAAAGACATTAAACATCAAACATCCCTTTGCTTCTGACAATTAATTGAGAAGAAAACCTCATAATCAGTTGCAGATTTGTCTCTGTGCAGCTAGCGTGACTCTGCTCAATTATCACACTGCAGTCCAGAGCAAGGAGTTTGGTTCTCATCTTTTTGTTACTTGAGGATGGGGAGGCAGTGGACAGAGCTGAAAGGTTAAAGGTGGCAGGAGGAGGTCCCCAAGGATGTCACTGTCTCTGTGTTAGCCATAAATAATAGAAACCAGTGTGGTCTTTGGTTTATAGTCCAGCTTTAAACCCACACTCTATTGGGGTCTGTCAGTGAGATGCTGGGAACAAGTGTCTAGAAAGCTGCCCTGCATCAAGGCACGTCTGTGCCCACATCAAACCGTGCGGGATCTGTTGGTAGAAGACTTCTCATGAATGTTCCAGAATGAAGAAGCTGCTGCTGCTATCCAGTCCCTAAGCAATGCCAGTGCTAGTCAGCACCTTCTGGTCTCTAATAGAGGAAAAAAGCCCTGTGTGAAAAACCACAGCCATATATTGGTGGTCCTTTTTTTTCAGGGTCCTCTTCTGCATCAGGAGGTAATTGACCCATCCCTCTGCCAGCCACCCATTGCTCCTGCCCTGACCAGCTGAGTTTGCAAAGACTTATTTCCAAGGTAACTTGGCTGATTTTGGATGGCACGGTTGGGGCAGTCATACCGCTGTTAGAAGGATCTGCTCTCTGACAGGGACACACTCTTTTCCCTCAAGAATGGCCAGAGTCAATCTCGTGGGATGCCTCACCACTGCCCTCTGTTCATTTATGCCTTACACAGCCCAACAGAGACATTAAGGAAACTATGAAATGTTGCTGAAGCTAAACCTTGTTAACTGAGCAAAACCAATTCCTGCAGCTGCAGTCTCAGCCATGCTTGCATTAGTATTTCACAGCACAGACCGACCAAGCACAGCCCTGCACTGGTTGGCCCTTACTGCTTTTAACTCTGTGATGTAAAATGGATAAAACAAATCATCTGATCAGAGATACTTAGACCTAATCTACACTTGCCTCTAGAGTGAAATGAAAGTGTTGGTACTCCTGACCTTCATCCCATGTGATGTTATATTCCAGAATTAACTGTGCTGAAAAAGGAGTCCCTGATGCACACAAAAATTAATGGCATTGGAAATGATTCAGGAGAGCTCTGGACCTGGGCTGAGGAGCAGTGCCCTGTTCTCCCTGACACCTTGGCACTTCCCTCAGTCTATAGGTTACATTTGCTATCACCTGAAAGCAAAAAAAACCACTTAAAAGTAAGCATGCAAATGTGCTATTCTCTTAGGACAGCATATACGTAAAAGCAAGTGTTTATACAAATGATACCGCTCACCACAAGGCTGAATTTAATCATCAAAGGAGAAAAAGCACAGTTTGTTTGGTCTTTTACTAGTCAAAAATGGCTGGTATTTAATAAGCCCTGGAGCCAGATCTCAGTAGGACAGGCTTTTATGGGCCAGAGGCACCTACCATACCATCCCTTTCTACATACAGCCACTGACCTATGTCCAGCTGATTTGAATTTACTTCCTAAATCTGACGCTTCACCCAGTCAGATCAAAAAAAAAAAAAAAAAGAGAGAAACATGGCATTTCTAGACCACAGTTCTTGGTGTCACTACATATTACTGATAATTTAGGAATGCTACAGAACATCTCAAGTTTAAAGTACTTTCATGGTTCCAATGGAGAGCTAAAACAGATGGGGTTTCAGCGTGACCTTTCAACCTACCAGACACTGTTGACCCAGATTATAGTTCAACAAAGCTGCTCCTGGATTCATATTACATTTTG
This sequence comes from Todiramphus chloris collaris, assembly GCA_025345505.1. Taxonomy (NCBI): domain Eukaryota; kingdom Metazoa; phylum Chordata; class Aves; order Coraciiformes; family Alcedinidae; genus Todiramphus; species Todiramphus chloris. The sequence goes on from JANVCC010000271.1 coordinate 1,998,066, forward strand.
GGAGAAACAACAGGGTAAGAGTGAGAATGGATATGCTGCTCAGAGGCAGCTGGGATGGCTGGCTCAGAGAGCCACAGGGTGGGAATGACATGTCAGTCTTACTCTCTGTGCAGATGTCTTTATGCCAAAGTAGGTGCCCAGTGCTTGGAGAGAACTTCTGCTATCTGTCATAAATTGCTGGAAAAGGAATTCAGGAATGGGAGAAATAATAATGGAGAAATTTCACTGGGAAATCAAGGAGAAGGTCAAAAATCAGTAAAAAAGGCTCCAGTTGAAAGCCCACTTTTTCCAAGTTCAGCCTTCACACTAGAAAGCCAGAGCTGGAGACTTTCTGGTGGTGTTCAAAAGAGGCCAGGCTTTATCACAGAGGTGGCTGCGTTTCAGCAGTGGGTGAAGAGATTGCTACAGCTTGCCCAGCTCAGCAGCAGAGGCTGGTCAGCCCAAACAATGTGCCCACCCAGGCTCCATCGCAGTGAGCTGGGCTCAGCTGTCTGAGCTGGGCTCGCCTGTCTGAGCTGAGCCAGTTGGGAACGGGAGGGGGACCGTAAACCACCAAGCACTGTGGCATCCTATTGAAACTGATGAAGTCCCTGTCAATGTGCTATTATTTTAGACATTACAGCCCTAAAAATAGTGCTTGTATTTTTTTTAGCAAGCTTGTTGTTTTCAGGAGCTCTGAATACATAAAGTGTTCCATAAGTGCTAAGAACAAGCTTGTGAAATAGTCTCACTGGAATACAAAAACCACTTGAAAATACTGTTTGTTACATTTCCCTATGAACTCAACAATAGACTATGCAGACCATTTTGCTAAAGCACTGGACTTATTTTACTTTAAATTTATTTTACTATAAGAAAATCTGGGAAAATATCCCCATGATACCTAGCTAGTTTTTTTCTATTCCAGATGGCAGCAAGAAATCTGGATTCCCACAAAGTGCTTCCAAAATGCTATCACCATGCCAAAAGCCTCTTCAATCTCTTTGCCCCCCACAATAAAATGCTCGTGATCCAAACCTTAATTATCTCTGCTTGTAACAACAAAACGAGAAAAACATCCCTTATGTCCTACAAGTGGAGATCAGCTGCATGAGAAGGACCAGGCTTGTCTTAATCCTCAGAAGACTGACATGTGTCCTAATTGTGAAATCTGTACAGCGTTTTTCAAAGCAGCTTTCTGTAACTGCTGCCCACGACTATTGCTGTTTGCTGGAGCACTGCTGGAGCCTTTGCCCCATGAGCTGACTGAAGCCAGAGTCACTGGTAGGGGCAGCTCCTCATCGCTCTGGCCCGGCACAAAGCTGCCGGGGCAGAAGAAAAACATTAGGTACCTGCTGAGGAATTTCCCAATACATCATCCCAGGAGCACTTGATGCTGAACAAGTAGGAGCTTATCACCAGGTCACTGTTCTGTAATTGGAACAGGATGATGATGTGCCAGTAACTTGCCAAGATTTTGTGTTGCAACATTTTCCAGATTATACCATGTGATAAAGGTGTTGCATTTAATCATAGAATCATAGAATTGTCAGGGTTGGAAGGGACTTTAAAGATCACCCAGTTCCAACCCCCCTGCCATGGGCAGGGACACCTCCCACTAGATAGATTGCTCAGAGCCCCATCCAGCCTGGTCTTCAACACTCCCAAGGATGGAGCTTCCACCACCTCTCTGGGCAACCTGTGCCAGTGTCTCACCACCCTCATGGTGAAGGAATTCTTTCTAATGTCCAACTTGAATTGACCTATCTCTAGCTTTAATCCATTCCCTTTAGTCCTATCACTGCCCAACAGCCTAAGAAGTCCCTCCCCAGCTTTCTTGTAGCCCCCTTCAGACACTGGAAGGCCACAATGAGGTCTCCCTGGAGCCTTCTCTTTCCCAGACCGAACAACCCCAACTCTCTCAGTCTGTCCCCATCGGAGAGGTGCCCCAGCCCTCTGATCATCCTCGTGGCCCTTCTCTGGACACGTTCCAGCATGTCCATATCCTTCTTGTAACAGGGGCTCCAGAACTGGATGCAGTGCTCCAGGTGGGGTCTCACGAGAGGGAGTAGAGGGGGAGAATCACCTCCCTCGACCTGCTGGCCACGCTTCTCTTGATGCAGCCCTGGATATGATTGGCCCTCTGTTCTGCAAGAGCACACTGATGGTGCATGTTGAGCTTCTCATCTACCAGTACTCCCAAGTCCTTTTCTTCAGGGCTGATTTCAAGCCAGTCACTGCCCAGCCTATACTGGTGCTTGGGATTGCTCCGACCCAGATGGAGGACCTTGCATTTGGCCTTGTTGAACTTCATGAGGTCGGCATGGGCCCACCTCTCCTGCCTGTCAAGGTCCCTCTGGAATGAGGGACCTTGAGTTTTGTCAACTCAGTTATCATTTTCACACTGCACAAAGCAAGTCTGGGGCTACGCTTAGCAGTCATGCAGCTCCTTTCATCCAAAAATTTCAAAGTGATTTGTCCACATTAATCAAGTTTCAAAGCTGCCTTGTGAAATATCTGTTCAGGCTCCTTAAGGGATGAGGAGTGGCTGTAGCACTCCCGACCAAAGGTGTGTCTGAAGCAGTGCCGGCAGCGGGCAGGAACGGCTGCCCTGCGTGGTGGGGGGAGCAGGGGGTGCAGCCAGTGTGGGGCTTCCCTGGAGAGGGCTCAGCCACCCGTAGTGTGTGCTGCGAGGGCACTCACAGGTACCAGTACTGGATGTAATGGGTCTGGATGGATTTTTCTGGGATGAATTTTGAACCCACCTGAACTTTCAGCATTCACAATGTCACCTAGCAGAGAATTTAATAGATTAAATATAGAGAGTGTTAAGAAGAATGTGCTTTTCCTTACTCTGAATCTGCTTGTTTTGTTTTGGTACACCCTTGCTGCTTTCTTGGAAGAGACATTCCCTGCTCGCCTTCTCTGTGCCAGCCAGGCTTTGGAGACATCTATCCTTTTGCCATCCTTTCTTCTCAAAACATGGTGGTGTTTAAATACCTGTTTGCTATATAGGTGCCAAACTGCCACTGAAAACAAAGCTAAGAACCTAAAAAACTGTGGAACCGATTCAAAACAATCTGCCATCCAACATCCACAATGCCACAATGCACTTGTCCAAGCTCCTCCTTTCTGCTTTGACCAAGAGACACCTGCACAGAAACACTTAAACACGCATATTTACATACTTAAAGAAGATATTATATGGCAAAGCAATAAGCTGTTCAGGTTGTGTGACGTGGATTAATGACACTGACGCTAACTGCTACTAGACGTGTTGCTTCTCCAGGCTTACACTGCCCTGTTGGCAGGGGAGATGGAAGGATAGGGAGAGACAGAGATTAGTATTCAAAAATAAAAGAGGTTTATATTTAGATGACTATGAATATACACAGGTACTCTTTGCTCATCTTCTCACACCACTTATTTTCTGGTTTTAATTACTTTTAAAACTCTAATTTTAAAAGTTCATTATTTCTTTAATCAATCTTTTTTCTTGCACTCCAAATGAAGGTTTAATGTAACAGCAGTGATTGCAAGTCCAAAGGAGACAGATTTTCTGTCCCCACCCATGAAGAACAGTTGATTCACTTAAAACTGTGCCAAGGCCATATGCAAATCATCCTAATAGCAGCAGCTGCTGGCCTCACAGCCCAGGGGATAAACATAAGTGATGTTCATGCTGCTGCCCCAACTCACATCCCCAGAACCACATTCAAGTGAATGAAAATCACAGTGTCTATGAGCTTGCTGCATCTGTGGCAGGTAATTGCAGAGAAGATGTATGCTGTAGATGCAGCTCAGGCAGCAGGAGCGAAGCCTGCGTAGGAAAACGCAAAGGAAAATGTGTCTGGGCTCTGCTACAGCAAACTGGCATTGTCCTCAGACAGCCGTGCCAGTCTGCAGCACATTAGGGTTTGGCCCGTGATTTCTGTTGAGAAAGCAGCCCTCCATCTGGATTCCATCCTCCTAAACTCCATGAGTGTGTTATTTGTACATATTCTGTAACTGACAGGATGTTTTATACAGTTTTAGGATAAGCACAAAGTTGATACCTGGTAAAACATTTCTTCTGTGTTAACAGAAACAACAGACTTTCTGCGTTGCTCTTTTAAAGCTTGTCTGGCATAAATATCTGGATGAAGCTAGGTTAGGGAAAGACTAAGACAAGACTGGTGAAGAACAGGAGATCCTGGAGGAGCTGAAGATCCACCTCATATTGTCCCCTCCATGAGTCCACCCTCCCTGATGCTGCCCCACAAAATGCAAGGGCATGAGTCCAGCTTCTCACTTTTAAACAGTTACTGAAATCCTCTTAGTACTTCTGTGCTCCTTTGCTGGAAATCAAATGTTCCTGCTTTGCTGGTAGGATGTCGGGCAGCAAAGACTCCTCTTTGCCCTTTAGAAAGAGTATAGAATTAAGATGGCCTTTATGATCCATGGGATATCACTACACTGCCTTCTGCTCCTCTCAAAACCCTAATCTTGAACTAGTTATCCATGCTTTTCATTAGTTAAAGTCTGGATTTCTGCAACATATTTTGTTGTGGTCAGTTTATCCTTTTATTTAATTATTTATTTTGTTTGTTCATTCATTTTAAACAGAATCCAGAGCTGGATCCTCCCATGCTTTCTAATCTCATTTGTTTAGCTAGCCCACGAAGCAAGGACAGTTCCACAGAAGAACAGATTTGAGAGGATCATATGGTGTACCTGTTTCATATCCTCAGAATGCAGCACAGTGCTGCTCTGGGGAGCCTACACCTCGAGGAGACAGGTCAATATTGTAGGAAAACCACAGTGACCCAGCCTGCATCAATCCTGGGCGAGCTTTGGATACAGCCTTCCCCTCTAGTAATTAAATCAAATCAAATACAAGTGAGAGAGAGATTTCCCTGTGATTTGTAAGACTTCAGAGCTATTTCAATGAACAGCATTTCAAACCAATGAATACATGGCATACAGGGTAAGCATAAGGGTGAGGCTGAATTTCCTTTTCAGCTCTGGAAAACCCAAAACCAAAAGAGAAGCATCCCTCATTTTCCCTTCTCCCAGGGTCATATAAATTTTAGGGAAGAATACTATCAAAGTGAGACACAGTGTGTAAAGTCATGATGCACATACCATTCATAAAGGATGATTTATTTTGGGCTAATCTGTTCTGTCCAAAACTCATCACTGTCTGACAGACAGACGCTGTTGCCTCTGTAAGTTTGTGACTGTCCAGCAGCTCAAATATCCCTCTTTTGGGGCATGCGTTTCTCCATGTCCAGCTCTCTTGTCTTAAAGAAGTTAATATGGTTGAAGCTTAACAACCCCAAAAGCTCCATTAAGAAATCTAAATATATCAGATGAAAATATGGTTTTCAATTAATTGAGTGCTACTTTCCTGAAATCAGTGAATATGTTAGAGAGGAGCAGACTGGCTGGCTGGAGGCTATTTTTCACAGAAAGATAATTGGCAGAAGAAAGAAAACTTATTTTGAAGCTGTTCTACATCTGATCAGTGTTTCATTGGGAAAAATTGGTAAGAAAGAGGAGGGGACATGGAGAAAATAGTTCTTACTCTCTAATTTTCAGATCTAGTTGCAGCCAACAGTTGCTAGTTGCATCCAGGACAACTGCTTAAATTGGCCACTCCAGTGTTGCCCTTTACAGCAGTGGAGCTGCACCCAAACCTACCCCAGTGGGTGATCTACTCCTACAAGGGCCAGCTGCTGCACTTCTCTGCACTCCTTCCATCTCTGAAATATTACAAAGGGATTACAAATTCTGGCATGAAGTCTCCATAGTTGAGGTTGAATTGAACATTCCACTTCGGGTGCAATTTTTAATCCCCTCAAATGCTTGAGAGGAGAACAAAGGTTCACATATGGGTTTTTTTCTCCTTAAAATTCCTGCCTTTGGCTCATTTTGGGACTCTTCCGACCAGCACTCTACTTCATCTGAGCCTCAGGGCTCCAAAGAGTTTTGCCCAGTTTCAGACTTTGCAATAAATATTTTGCTAGATTTACATTCAACTTCAGAAGATGCAAACCATTTCTACTCCCAATTTAATGACCAATCCCCAGTCAAAGAATGCCTCTTCTCACCTCAAGAAATTACATTGTTTAAATGGAAGAAAACTGGTTTTAATTAATAATGAACTACGAAACATACGCAATTTATAACAAGGACACTGGGGAAAAACACTACTGCTGTCAAATTGTTTCATCAAGTTGATCGATGACATCAAAATACCAGTCACAGAAACTTTGAGTGGCTCTAGACTGTAATCAGGAAAAATAAAATGGCTCCAACTACTCACCAGTGAAGAAAAGTTTATCTCCTAAAAGAAATCCTTCAACTTTCAGTCCTTCTGGACTTCATGCAATATTTTGTGGCTTTTCCTAGCACTGTTTTTACGATCTCCAAGTGACATCAATACTGGTGGGACAAAAAAAGAAACAAAATTGTTAGAACATAGACATTCTGGAAAATCAAAGCAAACAATAAATAAAAAACACACTGGAAAAAAAACATAGTGGATCTTAATTATGAGCCTGCTTTTATTATAGCAAAGGCAAATCATTAACAGCTTGTGTTCAAACTTCTACCAATATTTCCTTTCCATACAGTCCAGGAGTGTAGCTAACAAAATACACTATGTGGCCACGCACTAGGTAATCGCCTGCTTAAGCAGAACAAAGTGCGTTAACATCGTCTAGTTCAATGCCAACAAACGTCCACCAAAAAATAGCCACATAATTCAACAGCTAAACATCAGCTCTTCCCTTAGCGTGAATCAGAGGATCCTATAATTGCTCCCAAGTGGCAAAACCACAAGCATGGAAGTAAACGAAGCATGATAAGAGTCTCTCATATTAAAAGCATCATAAAAGCCTGAACACAAAGCCTAGCAAGAAGTGCCCTTCTCCACATGGCACAGCTTTGAGCAGGCTGCGCTCACCCCCTGGGTGCCGCCTGTGCTCTTCTACACGCTGGAATTCAGCCACTTCGTGACAATATTCCAGACATGGAATTAACACTTCTGAAAGCATTAGGGATCAAAGGTTGCCCCCTTCACAAGTTTTTTCATACCGAGGACATGATGAAGTAGTCTGGCTCTAGTTGGAAAAATAGTTCAGATGACACTCAAAGGGGTTGTGGTAAGAGGAGGCGGCTGGGGAACTGGGACCAAGGTTGGCATCAGCCCCACAGATCGGTCTCCTCTGCCCTGCCCCGGGTGGGTTTTGCCCTTGCACCCATGCAGCCACTGCAGAGTATGCCTCTGCCTTTCATCCCCAGGGTACAGGGTCTAACACTCTTTAGGGATCTTCTGAATGGAACCCCAAATACAGGAAAAACTACTATTTGTTCTGGACTTAACTTGGACCACAAACATTATGTGGAGTAATGAGAAACTTGTTAACTAGGACGTACTCCTCCACCAGAAGTGAGCCAGAGAGTCCCAGCTCAGGGGCAACCAGCCTTCCCTGGGTGAAGGGCCGTGTCCTCCCTGGGAGTGACAGAAAGTCAGCCTTCAGCTGTGCAGACAGACAATGATTTTTTTATAGGTGACACATTCAGAGCTAATGGTAGTTTCTCAGTTCCTGCGACAAAATGGGATTGTTGCTGCTCTGTCTCGGGTGGCGATGGTGAAGATAGTTGTGCTGCCGCTGGCTCCAGCTGTTGGGAGTGCTGCGTTCCCATTCTCTTTGCAGCGGGAATTAGGTACTCGGCACAGTATTTCCAAGACCCGAAATGACTCAGCCATCAGAGTTGTTTTGTCAGTGATTTTTCAGGTGTTTCGAAGACCCTTTGGACAACACGTGCCTAATTTCTCTAGGTGCTATCAAAAATGCCGTCTTCCCTGGGGATGGCTGACTGAACAGAAGTCTCAACATTCATGTCATAAATATCTCAAGACAAGCCTGTTGATTCAGTGAAATGTGTGGTTGGCTCCTATTGTAAATGCATTCACAGAAAACCTCACAGAGCGCTGCCGCTTGGGATTACTTGTGAGCAAAATAAATGACAAACATTTTGAGGTTTTTTTAAATAACATTTTGATATATTACAAAGTGACTTTTCTTTTAATTTTACACCACATTGTTTAAGATGACATGAAGCAACATAATTTGTTAAGACAAGATATATAAAAATAAATAAATAAAAAGGGATTAAAAGGAAAGCCAGTTCTGAAAGTTTGTTAGCTGGAAAAGGCTATAATTTAAATCAGAAATGTCTGGATCAGATAGAATAATCAGACAAGCTAAAGGGAGGCAACATTTTGCTACACATTTACAAAGCAGAAATGAGGTGGAGGGAAAGCAGTGTCTTCAAACTGAGAGGGCAGCTCTCAAAACAATCTGCTTCTGGGTTTGAATCCAGATCTGATAATGACTTGGTAGCTCTGAGCAAGCCACGGACCTTTACAATTTCAGATTCACTGATGAGCCAGGCCATGAACCAGCAGACTCAAGTAATTAACCATCAGAGGGCAGGGGACATGATGTTCATATTTACGATCATCTTTCCACTGAGTAAAATCTTAGACATTGGAAGACAAACGCAGTCATTGACCACTTCTAGGAAATGTGAAAATCTTCAAACTCCACAAACCTCTCCACCGTAACACGCAGAGCCACGGCAGTGAAGGGCAGATATACTTTATAGCAAACACAAACCAGCATCTCTGAAGTCAGTCAACCAGAAATAAAACTAACTCAAGCAGAGCCTTTAATTCTAGCAGAGAACAAAGCCAGATATTTCCAACCGGAGAACAGAAGATTCAGCTTATCTGATAGCTCAGGGGGCAACTTAGTTTAACAGAATGCCAAGTCCCAGTTCCTCAGCTGAAGGTTGTGGCACAGAATTTGAACCTGAGACCTCCATCCTTCATCTGTACTGGCCAAGATCTCTTTGGCAGAGTTGTAGGCAGTTATCCCAACTATTTTTTTTCTGAAATTTCCCTAAATTTCACCATGGTGGGTGGAAGCATTACTGGAACAGATATTTTATAAGCAAAACTACACATTCCTAAGGGTCGGCATTTCCCACTGGAAAACCTTTTAAAAAAGTAAATTATAATATGAAGTTGGTGGAGTACTTTGAAGAAAAACAGTATTATTAAAACTATACTTGCCTAATGCAAATAATTACTATAATAAAACTTAAAGGATTATATTATTATATTTACATTATTGTATTACTTTATGTCTCAAAGGATCCTAAAGGAATTATAAAAAGAAAGTATTACAGAAGCACAATCATTTCTGGATCTTAGCACCTTTGGGCTAGATGTCAAGAGAGAAAAAAGTCCTTAACTTTCCAGAGCCCCAAATGTTTAAAGATCCAGTTTTCCAGAATGACACCCTTCTAACACTTGTATAATCTGTTCTTACAGATAAATGGCAGCAGAATCCTGGTACTGTCATTTTAACTATGCGAGTATAAATACAATCATGCTGAAAACCAGCCCTGTGCTGTGAACAATCGCAACTTTAACCTCTCAGGCAGCACTTCAGAAATCTCAGTCCTAGCTGTTCTCCTAGTGAGGAGATAAAGCCCCTGGTTGTTTATTCTCAGGCAAAAGGAAGAATAAGTCTCACTTGATGAGATTTTCATGCCATGTTCTTGAAAGTCTAGGTATGCTGAGCATGAGATTCAGCCTACTGCTCCATGCTCTTCAGCTCATGTCATGCATGACTTTACAGCTTGCTTACAGATATATTTCAACTGGTAATATTTGAAATTTCCAAATGGAAAATAGCTTCTGATATGTGAATATGGCCAAATCACAGGACAATTTTATTCCCACCAGTTGTTGCCACGCAGTATGAAATTACAGTTCGTATTACTCCATACCTTGGCTTGCAGAACTTTGGACCAAAACTTTAAAAATATTAATGTGTATGCAAATGTAGTCTTGCACATAAATCAAGCACACACACTTAATAATCTGGTGCTTTGGCTTTATGAAATGATAGATCAAAGCAGAACAAATGAGAAGATGGAACCCAAATTAACACATTAACTGAAACAGAGCACTCTCAGATCCTGGAAACCACTCTCTGTCTGGGTGTCACATCTCCAATTACATCCCTCGTAATTCAAATGACAGAACAGATTGAGAGAAGCTAGGATGCCTATTCCTACTCATCACCAGCTACTCATAGTAATTTTTTTCAGAGTACTAGTAATTATCCTTAAAGAAGAACAATTAAAATTCAGTGTAATTGGAAGTCTGGTTATGATTACGGATGAGTCAAACTGCTTTGGAAAATGAACACAGAACTGTTTGGAGCTCCATTGGTATTTTATTAATCATGTCATTAAAATGGATACATAAAGTGGGTGCAGCTATACAGTAGGATTTTCAAAAGCTCTTGGCACTAGCCACACTCTGCTCCTGGTAAAGTTGGTAGGAATTTTATTCCTTGAGTTTAATGGGAATAGAGTTATGCCAGAACTGAATGTTTTTATAGCATCCAAGCCTTATTGTTCGCGAGCAGCCAATTCTCTTGACATTTCATTAATTCTTTCTGGTGATCCCATAATCCTGACATTATTTTCCTGTCCCAGTGGCAGATCCAGGACTGGAGGTGCTTCAAAGCCTTAAGCCCAGGGGATACGGGTTGGAAGAGCTCTTCCTGTCTTCCTCCCCATGGGAATGAGACCTGATAGCAGTTGATGCTCTGCACTGAAGAGGGAGGACTTGGCCCAAGCCTGGATGCTGAGCTTGCTACTGGGGGTAGAGTGCATGAGACTTGGCCTTACAGAGCTCAAGAGTGATGTAGCAATTTGGAGCAGATGGTTAGCATCAGAGAGCTGTTTAAAGAAACAGTGTTGAGAGTAGAGAACTGAAAAATAACGTAACAGGAGATTTATTTGTGGTCTCTGGTTCAGGACTGTCTAAGAAACATAAGCAGTGGTTGGCACTTTCAGTTTGTCGCAGATAACATGGAACCTTGAACCAAACAGATTTTGGCTTTTGGCTTTGCAGAAGCAAAGCCAAATTTGATAAGAATAGGTCTAAACAAAGCATTACCACCTTACACCATTCCTCTCATGTGTCTCCATCAGGGACCAAAACTGTAAAGCAAGTTTTAAGTAAAAGGAGGAACGTACCTCAAAACGCAAAACTTCGGAGATAAAGACTTTCCCGTATGTTGCTTCCAAATCAATATGCAAACATTGTAAGCTTGGACCGAGCCATGATGGAAAGATGGGCAATCATCCATATAAATCAAAGGTAAAGAACAAGCAGTGGGAATACAGGCTTAGCTGTCTACTCTGCCCACTGCTTTGGCCAGCTCTGGAGAAACCCCTCCGCATGCCCAGACAACCTGCTGTAGCTAAGCAAGTGATGACAGTAGGCTAGGAAACATATGCTATTAGCAAGACCTCCTAACAACATAGATAACTTGAAAACTATGACTTTAAAGTAAATTCCATCATTTGTTTTTATGCAAAAAAAAATCTTCATTCTAAGAACCCACCTACTCAGATGTGAATTATACCAGTCATACACACGGTCTTAAAAACGTATCAAAAGTTCTCAAACTGTGATGAAAACACTGAAAAGCCTTGCTAAAAATTGAAAGGATTCCCTGAATAAGATGCAAAGAACTTAATTTTTCTTTTATAGTTAAGAAAAAAGTAAATCTACTTATAATCCTCTTGAAAAGTGATCCCCTTGGAATGAATTGTCTTAATGCTTTACATCTGAAGGAGGCAAGGTAAGACAGTACTATACTTCATTTTCTTCTATCTGAGGGAAGCTGGAAATAATCTGGAGAAAAGATTATTTCCAACTTTCCAGCTCTTTTTCTATAATTAACAGGATGTAAGACATAACAAACAGAGGCTGAAGAAAACCACAAACTCTCCATATGGGGTTCAGTTCCTGTTTACTAGTATCCTGTTTACAGCATAGGCTTTGATGGTCAGATAATCAGGCCTCTCATGTTCCCAGAATGACCACACTTATTCTGTACTTATTTAAGGCTGGGAAGACTTTTTAATAAAAAAATATGTCGAGGAAACAAAGCAGAGAGAGATTATAACAATATGCATCACTACGGAAATACCAGACTCATTGTTATAGAATACAAAATTACCAAAGACCCTTTTGTGTGAACACAGAAGGATGATGTGAATTGCCAGTTCAAAGGCAGGCAAGGAACAAAGCCCTTTCCCTTCTGCCACTGCCCTCATCCATGTCTGGGTCATGTAACTCCTCAGGTGGAGGAAGGAGAAATACACATTTCCCAGGTCATGCCAGCCTGCTCCTTATGATTTTGTTGTTGGCCAATGGCTCCCCTTGGGGCAGGTGCTGCTTTCCATCTAATCATAGAATTGTTTAGGTTGGAAAAGATGTTCAAGATCATCAAGTCCATCAACCTAACTCTACCAAGTCCACTGCTAAACCATGTCCCTAAACACCACATCTACACAACTTTTAAACACAGCCAGGAATGATGATTCAACCACTTCCCTGGGCAGCCTGTTCCAGGGCTTAACAAACCTTGCAGTGAAGAAATTTCTCTTAATATCCAACCTAAACCTCCCCTGGTGCAAATTAAGGCCATTCCTGTTTGTTCTGTCACTTGTTACTTGTGAGAAGAGGCTGGCACTGACATCTGTAAAACCTCCTTTCAGGTAGCTGCAGAAAGCAAGGTCTCTCCTCAGCTTCCTTTTCTTCAGACTGAACAACTCCAGTTCAGGAGAGGTCTGCTGTGGGAGAGTGTCTTAATTTAATTTCTTCTTTACAACTCCTGGTATGAGAGCAGTGATTTAAAGAAATTACACCTAGCTATCAAGATGTTCCCTCACTTTGTATATGCTAAGAAAAGTTACAAGTGTTTAAGTAGATAAAAAGAAGAATGATTGCTAGATCGTAACTGAGATAACATATTGTATAGCAGCTTTTATCTCTGAAAGAACTGATGTTTTGTTTTATATAAAGCTGCTGAAATTACATATTGTAAATAAATAAGGTTTTGTTTATTTAGTTTTTCTGTTACTTTTTTCATAAATAGCTTTTAATTCTGCTTTTGAATCTGTTCAGCATTTGAAAGGGTTTACCTTCAAAGACATGGTGCTATACTGGATTTCATATATTTGCCTTACACATCGAATGTATAATGACAGCTCATCAGCAAGTCAGTCAAGTCAAGCTATGTACATCATTTGGCAGCCTAGCCCTTATAGGGTTCTGTCTGTATCAGCTAAAATCAGGTGAATTTAATGGCTATCAGACCTCCTGCCTGTTGGTAACACTGTACCACTTGGTTTGGTTTTTTCCACCAAAGATCATTACTCGTATCTTAGAAGAGGAAAGCCCCAATGACTCACACAGAAATACCTTAATGAGTGTAGTTTGAAAGGCATGTTGGTCAGGATATGCTTCCTTGGGGACATGGTCTCCTGGGAAAAAGGCCAAAGTCTAAAAATTTCTTGGAAAAGATGGAAAACAGATGGAAACTTTTTCAATGCTATTGTTTTGGTATGTAAATTATTTCAGTGCTCCTGAAGAGAATGAGATTAAAAACTTCAGAACATAATTAATAGTAATAATCTTCATATGGTTTGCACCATAAATATACCTGGCCTTTAACAGAACAAAAAAGATATTTGGAGAGGTATTATGGGTGTGGAAGATTTCAATCTTGTTTAGCCTGAGGTTTATCTGAGGAGCTCTCTGGCCAAGATCTCCTCTCACAGTCTCCTGATTCATACCAGTGTAAATGAGAAGAGAATCTGACCCAAAATTTTATCAGGTTTAATATCATCCTAATTACATGAAGCCCATTTCACTCGGTAATTATACCATGGAGACAGATGTGTAACTCCATCCTTATTCTGAGATGTTCTGCTTCTAGGTGAAGCCTATGGCACACATATTAATTCTTGGTTCTTTATGGCAGCACCCAATATTCATTACAAGATTACTTTAAGTCCTGTTAGGGACAACCCATTTGGAGCGGAGCCTCTTCAGTAGACACAAGGTGTAACTCAGAGAAATCGTTTTTCAGTAAGAGTTAATAAGGATGGATTTGAACCCCTAATTGAGAGGCAGCAAACTCCATATTCGAATAACATTCCCAAGCCTTTCAGCCTGCAGGAAAATCATTTAATTCCATAAAATTCCTTCCTAATCATGAGAAAGTCTTAATGATGTGTTGGTCAAACACTGTCATTGGTTCAGCACCAGGTTTGTCTGATAGGTCAAGTGCTCATGGATATAATTTTGCAGACTTCTTGGCTCAGGGGTACTTGCTGCCTTGCAGAAGGAGCTCAGGACCACATTCAGCAGTCAGTTGTTGCTCACAGCACCTTAATGAGGTCACTATTGTTCATCAAGGTAAAAGGACTATGTGACACTTCTGCAAGACAAAAGATCTAACAGTAGAGCTGAGTCCTGACTCCCTTGTTGCAACCAGGTAGAGATACATTCTGCACCACAAACACACCACAGCTGAGAAGCCTCTTATCAGTCATCAGGACAATGCTAAGAGCTGCTGTGAAAATACAATTCATTTTGGAGTACTTTATTCTAGAGGACTGGCAATATGCTAAATATCTCTCATTATATTTAAAGGACAAACATTTTGACTTTGTTGAACTGAAGTCTGTAGAATTAATCTTTAAAAGTTCAGTCATCTGCCTGCCACAGGCCATGAGGTGCTGCCACCTTTCAGCAGTAAGTTAGGATTCATCATTGTTTTATTATTATTGAACAACCGTTACGTTGATAATAAATCAGTTTAACCACATCTGTCACTGGAGGGCTCCAACAATCATGCTATTGCACAAACACATATACCACCCTCTCAGCAGACTACTGCAATTCAAGTGTTTTGGGGAAAACAACTACCTCCCTTTCAGCTTAGCGTGCTATCTGCAGCCCTGAACAATAAGGTAGGTCCCTTACCATGACCTTCCAGGAAGTGCAAAACAGTCCTTGATGTTCATTTACTGAGGGGCCAAAAGGCTAATTCTTCAGCTGAGGAAGTCACAATGGATCCATGCTTTTCTCAGTAACACTGCTCTCCAAGAAAGTCCTTCTCATGGTGCCTTGCTGAGAAGATTTTCCTATTCTCTTTAGTTATCAAAGAGCAATAAATATTAAGTAGACTTGGTCAATATTTTTTAATGTGGTTTCTTTTTATTGCTGGAATATGCGGCTTTGCCCCAACAGATATAGTTAGGAGGGGCAGGATGGCTTTTTTTTCATTTCAATTATTCTTCTAAAAACAATGGTTTTGAAATGGTCAAAGAAGCTTTCTTTGGCATTTTCAGAACTGAGAAAAATGTTCTTTATTTGAAGCAGGTTTTCATTTTCACATATAAACTGACTTATCACCCCAGAAAAATCTGAACACAAATACAAAGATGAGTGGTTTTCTGATGTGGTGTGGGAAAATCTTAAAACTTCTCAAGGTACAATTAACCCATTTTCTGGTGAATTCTAAGCCTAGTTGTATACTCTATATACTTACAGATTAGTTGACAGAACTATGTTTTCTAGAGTATACCACCAGAATAAAATCAAACTACTATGAGATATATTGAAAGTAACTGTATAAAATTGAAACTCCCTTGGCTAAAGTTAGTGCTAAAATGTCCACTGAGTTGAAAAGAGGAGGTCTGGACATATCACATCCAGCATTTGCTCAGAAGCAGATGTTGTAGAAAGCTCCTTGCTGTCATTTATGGCTCCTCCACTACAGCCAAGACAACTTGTCCCAGTCTTTGCCTCTGAAAAGCCTGAAGACAAAAGCTCTAATTCTGTTATGATGATTTCCAGAGCATTGGACTTAGAACTGGAAAACGGGCACTTTTTGCCTGAAAATGTGAGCAAGAATGGAAACAAGGAAAAACATTTTTTAGTGGGTCTTTTTAGGCCCACTCTCCAAAGTGAGTGGTATTTAAATTTAATATCCCAGCCTCTGCTCACCAATAGTGTATAAATGGCTCATTCAAGGAGTGCAAAGATGTCTTTCTAGTAAAGTAGTAACCCTACTAGAAAATGGTTTACAAAAGAGAAGTGGTCGATCTTAAACTCTTCTTCACTCAAATAACAGGTCTCCAACCCATGCAATCCTGCTGCATTGGTAGATCTTAATACGTAATATCTCCTAGGTAACTGTAGTACTATATGAGAGCTGTTTTATTAGTTTCCTAATTAAATTTCACAAACTTCATAGTAGTGACAGATTCTTGGTTATCTCCACTGCAGAAATTCAGATGGGATGCCAGAGGGAAAGGATGGGGCTGTTCGTCTTATTGCATGCCAAGATTTTGCACTACCGGTTACACTCGTCAATCTCTATCTGAAGCAGTTAAGAGCTATAAAGAATTCATTAAAAGGGCTGAGATTTATTAGAGGCACCTCAAGCTCATTAAGGATGATGATGGAATGTGAAGCCCTAGAATCCACATGCCATCTACGAAACACTCAAGTAGAGCTTATTAAGTTTTGGAAAAGTGGGGAAACGAATTTCTTTAAAAAGTGTTACAAAAATCCCTATCAATATAATGTTCTTTTTTCTGCTATCATTGCTAAAAAATTGCAATTTTCATCTGTGTCTCCTTTTACCCCCATTTCCTTTAATGAATAACAAAATGACATCGAGATTTGGGTATTTTACAAAGAGAAAGAGAGAAGGAAGACGAGAAATATTAGAAGTTGGTTTAAACTGTGGGAAAAGCAATAAAATGAGAAAGAGGGAATGAGAGGACTCAAATAGCAACTGCTTTGGAAAAAACAACTTCAACAAACCCAACTTCCCCCTTGAGGTGAAATACTGGAATTACTAGAGGTAGTGAAAACACGTTTGGTTTTTTTCCCCTCTGTCCTCCACAGGAATTTCAATCATCCAAACATTTTCAGTTACACCGAAAGCTTAGATGCTTTTGGACTGAATCTTATTTTTATTTTCAACTGAATTGTTTTAACTTTTTCCACAAAAAACAATGCTTTTTGAAAAAAAAAAAAACCAGGCATTTTCTGCAAAATTATTTTTGTTGCTGGAAAAACATTTACCTTTCAAAATGCCGGATATAACTACCTGTCTGAAAGGAAAGGAAAGAGAGGAAGTGAGAGAAGAAAGGAAGGAAAGACTAAATAAATATGGGAGATGTAGAAAATGTTCTCCCCATTTGAGCTGTAAATTATGATGCGGAGGAGATGTCAGCTGTAGACTTGCCTTTAGTCCATCTCCAAACCTGAGCAGATTCAGCTCATCCCTCCTGCACATTAGTCAGCTCAGTCAATAAAGGCAGAGCAAACCTCAAGTGGCTTTTCAAAGGAGGGGGAGAAAAAAAAGCCTTTTACTTGTAAAACAAGTATTGACTGAGTTCAGTTCAGTAACAACCTCCAATCCAGCTTGGTGTGAGCTATTTTCTACTAGGTCTTACAAATGAAGTAGCTTTCTTTGCCTTAGATGATTTTTTTTTCCTCTGTGTATAAAGATTTATATGCCTAGGGCACGGGGAGTTTCTGTGGCCAAATGAAATTAATTTTGTGCGCAAGGCATCCCCCCCAGGGAGGCATTATAGCCCAGGTAATAAGAGAAATTCCCTAACGAGTATGCATGTGAGAAAAGGCAGAGTGGCTCCGCAGGATATTTGCTTTGGGAGCACTGTCACCCAATGGTGACGTGGCCAGCCCAGGCTGTGTGCACAACGTCGGCTGCACACCAGGAGACGGTACATGCAGTCGCTGGAGATGCAAATGCAAATGACATCTACTTCTCTGAATACCAAATGCTGGTGTTTTCTTGTATTCTGTATGTTTCCAGATGCAAATACCATTGAGAAAATTACTTCACATCTAGATAGAGATTGAAGTCTGAAGTTCCCACAGACTTAGAGATGTTCTCGTTCAGGCCATTCTGTGGATATACCCAGGCCATACTGAAATACAACATAAACTTATGCTGTAACATGGGAGATTTCAACAGAAAACTTACCAAACAGGTCAAGAGAATGCTAGAATACATTATCCTCTTTTCTTAGCCACCCCTCTTTTTATGTTGAAATAAAAGCCTATTCCTCTACTTTTATGCAAATCCTGCTTTTTTTTCTCATGAAGATTTCATAGTGAATAGCAAACAAAACTAAGATATCCAAACATGCGTCAGCAGAACAAATTACCTCCCTGACCAACACCTAACACCTCAAGACCTAATTTAGGACATATTTCTTCAGACCATCAGCTACAAACACAATGGACTTGTTTGTGTGTTGCACACACAGATGCTGCATCATTGTCTGAGAGACCAGCATCAAAATGAACCCAGAAAACATTTGTAGACAAAGATAAATTCATACTACGAAGCAGAAAGTGTTTGGGTCTGAGATGTCCATCAGCAAGGCAAACACATGCTGCTGAGTCACATGGCACCGGTGGGACAGTACACGTACAGAAACACGTGAGGAGGCAGTGCCAAATAAAATCCGGAAAAGTTTTTGCAATGTTAGTAAATAAGACTTACATGAGTTAGGTAAGGAAGAAAAGCCTCAGTTTAAACTTAGAAGTCACCTAAGAAAGGGAAGGATTTGTATGGATTGTTTTCACGTACTGTTTTCAGGTCCAGACATTTATGTCCTGTCCCTCCCCATGCTTTCAGGGGAACTCAGATGACTTGCCCTGTTTCCCGGGCAATGGAGGCTCTTTGATGCCCATCAGCAATGCTGTTTAAAGGGGGGATTGAACAAAAACCAACTGATACCCAATATAGTAAATGGTGTGAATCACTTGAGAGCTCATACACACAACCTACTATCCCCCTGGAATCACAAACAGTATGTCAACCTGCAGACACATCACGGGCGCAGATGCAGAGGCAAGTCACCTGAAATTGTGGTGCTGCTCTATATTGGCCTGGCTCACAGGGTCTGGCAGTCTGTGAAGTGCAGATGCAGATAAATTACTAAAAGAAAATGTTCCTGGAGCAAGGATTTATGCAACAGTTCACTGCAAAGCTATGGTGCTTTCTACCCATCATGCAGAAGAAAGCCATTGATGGCCCCAAGAAGAGTAATTTTCTAGTTCTATGCTTAAACTGCAGAAGAACCTGAAGTCCTCACAATGCAGAGTGGGTAGCTCAGATGCACAGAACATTGCGTCTGAACATTTTCTTACATCTTTTTAAGTGTGTATGCCTTTCTTAGAAAGAATATGATAGAAAATGCACTGGTTCATCTCCCCAGGTCTCACTGCTGAAGACAAACAGTGGCAGTACATTAAAGGCTGAACTGAATTACACCGGGGACTCAGAAGCCCTTGAGCAACCAGGAAAACTCTTTGTGGTTTTGTGCCTTCAAGTAATATTAGCACCTAAACTTTTATACACTCCTCTGAAAAGAAGTGGAACTTCTAACCTCTGTACGTACTTCTCTTTGAGGTTCAAGACATTTATGCTCTAGGACCACCTGGAAAAAATTGCCTAAGAGTTACAGCTGTGCTTTACTCACAAAAATAGACATCTGCCTTTGTCCTGCATTTATGTTTAGCAATAGTAGTAATTTACGTGAAGACGTTGTTATGCCAGCATAGATTAGTTACACAATCACCTCTTGCAGAGGGTGTGGGAAGCTCATTACATCCCTACAAGAGAGAGTAAAAAGATAGAGAGTAGGTTTTTTTAATACAGAACACTCCCAGACAGTAATGAATACAGCCAACTACAGAGCCCACCAAGCGAGCAGGTGAAAATATATTCATGCGAACATTTACTGTAACAAGTCTCTTTTTTCCCCTCGAGACATTTCTGCTCATTCAAAATGTGCAGCTATAAATCAAATTAGATCAAATACAACTGTCTGAAAGGAAGCCACACAATAATCAGTTTTGAATTTTCCCACCCCTCTCCCATAAAAAGCCAGTACAGTATTACAGAAAGTTAATATGTGCATCTAACCCATTCTATCTGGCTTGAAACTGTATTAAATGACATCTGATAGCAGCTTGTATGGACAAGTTCTTATTAAACGTAATTACTCAACAAGGTCTGTCCTAAATCAGCTAATGATCGGCAACAGACAAATTTACTAGTATTCCCTGACTTTGCATATTATGGGAATAGTTTTTAATATTAAAGAGTTCATATCATTCCTACTTATGCTTTGATTTACTGCTCATGGAGTGAACGTGAAATCTGATTACATTAATTGAGCATGTTGTCAGATTGTCACTTTTCTCCTTTTTAATTGCCTCCCTTCTCTTTCATTATCCCTAACAAGCCACATTTTCAGCCCAACATCCATGTTTGCATGCCTGGTTTTCCCAAATGCAATGCTACTAAACTGGTTACTCTCCGAGGTCCCACAAACTGCATGATCTTGCTGGGGTAGCCAAGATGCCAGATGAAGACCTGTGCTCACTGGGAGCACAAACAATTGGTTGTATTTCCTGATATAGTGAGACAGAAATTAAAAATTAGAAAGTTGTTAGAAGATATAAGGGGCAGCATCTCTGAGCATGCACATGATTTATCTATGCAGTTATCTACAGGCATTATAGATATCTACTATAGATATAGATATTTATCTAGTATTTGGAGGAATTTATAATTCCTCCTATGTGGATTTCTCCTGTAGTGCCTCAGCTGTTCTAATTAAAAGCAGTATAAAAATCTGTCACAACATTCTGTGCAGCAATTCAATGGGTGGTTTTACTTCCTCAGCAGATACTTAGAATTAGTCTTCCCAAACTGTAGAGCAGCCTTTCTCTACTCTGAGTAACACTGTGTGTGTTTTACCAGGAGTTTGCCTCTGCAATGTGGAGTCTGTGCCAAGCTGAGCAGTGACGAGCACTACAAGAGCCAATGAAGCATTTTACCTCACCATCTCCTCCTCCCTTCCTCCCAACACCCTGAACTGAATCCCCAAACTACACAGAATTCTCCCAGTAATTGAATTTCACTCTAACCTACCCAACACCCTCTTGAGTCCTCCTTGATTTCTACAAAACACTATAATCTGCCTGGGAGTTAATGAAGGGGTTAATTAGTTAGGTAGTCCCCTTACACCCCCACTGCATTCATTTGTTTTAGGTGAAGTTACAGCTAGTTCTAAACTGCCACTGTAGGGGAGTCCCAACTTGTTTTGCTATCAGTTGGCTTTGATAATTTGCCAAGGAGCTAATCCTGCCTGACATGCAACTCACAAGCTACACCTCACCCCTGCTTTATCAAAGCAGTTAACCTCTGCTTTAGAAGCCGTGAGTGGGATCCTGCCAGTGGTTGTTGCAGCCTCCTGGAAAACACAGTGTGTAAATGATTCTGCACTATTTTTTTTAATTTTTTTTTTCCTTTCAGGAGTTTTGTCTCTCTCATTACAGCTCTTGTGTTTATGGAGTCACCTTCTGCCTCAGAAATTCGCCGTGCTGCGATGCAGGCTCCTGGTGGCTCTGGGACTTGGAAGGGAATAGTTTATTACTAACACAAACACATTTGCTGACAGTGTAATTACTCCCTTCCCCAGGTATTTTGCTTCTTTTCTTAAATGCAGGGCACCTACAGTCACAATAGCAATATATCACCTGCCTGTAGCACAGCTTTCTTTCCCCTGTAAAGTGTTAATGAAGTTCCTGTCCTTGTTCCTGCAGTAATTGTAAAAGCATGTTGGATAATATACTAGCCACACTTTATTAAAATACTGGCCACACTTTATTAAAACCTAACAATCTGATCCTGTGCTCCCTGCTAAGGGGAGAGCTAGCTCTAATTTCATTTGGGGTTCATTTCAGCATGCTCAGATCACACACTTGGTTTTAATTCTTCCAGGGCCTGATCTGAAGACAATGTGCCCAGTTGCAGCATATTCAGCTGTTTCATATTTGTCTGCAGCCACGACCACATGACTTTCTAACTCAAGGCCTGATCCTGGAAGGTGCTGAGAGCACAGAGGGCTTGCAAACCTTTCAGATCCCACTGGTGTCCAAGGGGAAACCGAGGCAGCAATGTGCTGCTCAGGATGGGTGCACCCCGATGCGGGTGGATCTGGGGTGGGTCGGGCAGGTCCGCGTGGACCTGCTCTGAGGCTGCCCTGTTGTGCCTTGGGACACTGGGGACAGCAGAGCTTGCAAGGCTCTCGCCACAGCGTGACTCAGCATGGCGGTGATTTGAAGGGGACAATGGAGGGGGTGGTGGCAGCTAATTATCTGACAATTATTATTGTTGAATAATTCTTCCAAGGGGCAAGAAGGGGGCTTTGTCTCAAGTGTCTGCCTTTTTCTTTTTTCTTCTCTTTTTTTCTGATGGTCTTAATGTGTAAGCCTTGCACAGACAGAGTTGGATGAAGTGGTGAAATCCAAGGGCCATTTTGGATTGGTTTTGCTCCCAATGCAACTACTGTGGTAGGAGAGTTGCACCCGCATTAGGAGCAGATGCGTGTAGCACTGTTCATCCAGAGGCCTTGAATGATGTCAGTTCAGCCAACCACCATTTAACCTGCAGGGAAACTGAGGCACATGATGCCCCCTCTAGTGTTACAGAGCTGAGGGTGGCAGTTCCATAACCAACTGTCCTTGAGACTTTTTCATGTAAGTGCCTACCCAGAATAACTACAAAATTAGTGTTCCCAGGATTGCTGTTATCCATATAATTTCCTCTCTGTGAAAAGTAGAACTTCTTCATTCTCTCTTACCTCTTTCTACTGATACGCTCCTCACAAACTGAGCGTGGAAGCACATGTCTGTCTGCATACAGGCATCATCTTGCTATTTATGAGAGGATACGCAGCAAAATACATTGCTGTGTTACTTCCAAGGTGGGATGTGGCTAGAGGTAACCAAGTCATCAAACGTGTGGGTGTTACAGCACAAAAAGGAGCTTCTTGTTTGAAATCCCTATAGAAGTGAGCATTAGTGCAGGTTAAAGAAGTAAAGTGCAGAATGAAATAGCGTGAACTTGGACAGGAGAAGAAAAGCTCCATACAAAGCATGTGAGACAGAACCCCTTGGCCTCTCATCTTGAGGCGTCACCTCTACAAATAACACATGACATTTTCTGATGTCTTCTCTGATGACAACGCTCTTTGATTTTCTGAAGAAAACATCATTGAAAAATGTGTGGCTCTTTCTGCGTGTGATTAAACCATTAAAAGAATGGCCACAGTGTACAGAATCACTCAAAAATGTCATGGCAGACAAGCACCTAAATACTTCTTTGGCAGAAAGTGATTAGCTCAGCTGGATTTCCTGGTTAAATACAAGGTTAGATAAATACTTGAATAAACTTCTTTCAGCAAGGACAGGATTAAGGTGAATGTCTTATTCTTGTGCTGACAGTTTTGCTGGTTGCAGACTGATTATATCTTTAACTTAAGACAATTATTTTCCATTTTCGTTGATTCACAATGGGAGAGATTCACCCCCTGAGTCACCAGGAAGAGCAATTCCAGTTGCCCCTTGTGACCATCAGGAGAGGAAGGGTTCCGGTGACCTCTGCTGCTGTTTTGGGGGGATGACCACGGGGAGAGATGCAAGAATTGCTGGCAGCCCTCTGTCTGGGCAGCCCTGGCTACGGCTAGACCTGTTCCAGCATTACACTGCCTCCTTTCTCACATCCCTATTTCAGGTGTGACCTGCCGTGGAGCGGGGAGCCAAACTTCCTACCAGCAGAGCTCCACATTGTCCAGGCCATGAGCAAACTCGCTATTAAAGTGATGTTCTTAGTTTAGCTCCTCCTGAGGCAATGTTGTGGCCCACAGGCAATGCAAAAGGCTTTGGAGTCCACTGTAGCAGTACCTTGCCTTCAGCCAAGAGTGGACTTGAGCTGCATCGTGCATTAGTTACAAAATACGGCTAGCATCTAATTTTAAATTGGGACTCCTGTCATGGCTAAGAAAAGGAGAAAAGTTTGTCCTTCCTTACTGTAATGAGAAAGATTCACCCAACACTTGTATTTTCCTGTACACCCACTGAAAATACAAATATAAGTACTTGAGTAAATACTCGTGCAGTGATTGTTTGGGGCCAGAGCTGACTCTGGCTTATGAGGGAGGAAAGGTTGCTGTCGGGCAGGAATGAATTCAGGGGCTGTGTTTTGTGCTTAGATGTAACAGGGAGAGTCTGCTACAGCTACAGTGGGGAGAGAGCCCAGAGGAAGTATTCCTCGGATCTACATATAGTTCAGCTATATAACTAGGTGTAAAGAAGGTATCGTGTCATTTACCTTTTTGTCATCTGGGAAAGTCTGTGTGCTTAATGAGCACTCACAAAGGGACACCACCATAAAAGAGCTCCATGCTATTTATCGCTGCTCTCTAAATCCAACAGTCCAATCATTTTTGCTCCGTAACACAGATCAGCTGGCACTGATGTTCTGGGATGTGAGACAGCTCCGTGTTTCTATTTTTATTCTTTTAGTTAAAAGATTAAGAACCTACAGTCTGATCTTCAAATGAAAGGTACCATGAAATGAGGATGCTGGCAAGGCTGCAGGTTAGTTTGGATTTGTTCACAGAAAATCCTAGGTTGGCAAACTGCCCTGGTTTACAGTTAGGATGTACTACAGCTTCAGCATCTAAGTTGCTATTCAGTGCTCAAGGCAAGCAAATGGCACAGAACAAAGCCTAGAATCTGAGTGTGAAATTAAGCAAAAACATTGCCATAAAAATAGAAGGCGCAATAGTCTTCCACGTTGCATCTTTGGAAAAGATTAATTCGTTTGGCTGCTATTGTGAAAGCTCAGATACAGCACATGGCTCCAGCGCCAGCTTCTGAACTCAATGGAGCCACAAAAGGGCTGGGCGGTGAATAACTTTGAAGAGCAAAACATCAAACCAGCCTCAACTTGAATTTGAGAAACATCCTAAAACAAACCCAAACAATGCTGCTGAGTGAATGATTCAGGGGATTGGTACGACCCTCCACATTTTATGTGGAGCATCGGGAAGGTTGATAATAAAACCCAGTGGAACACCTCTTTCCAGGCCAGAGTGGAGAGACAAATAATTAGTAAAGGAGACATATTTGTCCCTGGTTAGGCATAATTAAAATCATCCTCTGAAGTAGGTATGCATTGCTGTCCCTATTTCCTGAAGGAAGGCTTCACCAGACTATTCAACAGTGTGTTCCTGGCTCACACTGTTACAATGAATGATATTTATCCATGACATTTACTGCATGGGAGACTCACTTGGTGGCTTCTGTTCTCATAGTTCCTCAGCAATATATATGCACTGACAGTGGTGCTGCATGGACTTTTCCTTGCGCATCAAAGTTATGCCAGCTAGCGTGTGTCATTGAGGAGGGACTCGATAGATGAAAAATTTCCAGAAGGCAGAATCCTTGAAAAGTCCCTATTTTTATCTCCCATCCTGCTGTGTGAGTAGATTTGTAACAACCAGACACAGAAACATTATTCTGTTGTTTCAATTTAAAATTACCTGAGTTCTCCATCCTGACCTCTCATCTGGAGTGCATTTCTATGATCTGAAAGTAGTATGCATGGATGTTCAGGTCAAGGCTGGTGTGGAGCTGGGACCCAGCCATCCATGGTGTCCCAGTTAGACTAAAGAGAATGGAAAATCTCCAATCTGTGCCTGGCCATGACTCACGGGGCTCCACAATACTCCTGACCCACTCTGGGCTGCCTGATAACTAGTGGTCACTGTGCTGAGGCTGTGTATCCAGCAGTGAGTTCAAAAAGCTTTTCTCCTTCACCTGAGCCCCTTGATTCTGGCCTGAAGCACTCACAGCCTGACAACATGGTGGGGGGGAGCTCATGAAAGGCACAAAGTGTTTTCCTTATACAAAAAGATTCAGAAAGGTAAAGAACCTGGCAGTTTGCTTCTTTGCTTCACCATCTCTCTAGTATCCCAAAGGTTTTGATCCTTGGGCAACCTTTCTTCCACCATAGAAAGCCTTTACGAAAACCAAAAATGGGATCCAGATCTGCTGGACTGTAGGCCCAGGCAGTAGCCAGCAGCCTGAAGTTCCCAGGTAAAGGTAAATACCTGGCTGGAAGAATATTTACTTACATCTGGCACTACTGATATGGAACAACGTTTATTCATGAAGTGCCTCAGGACGTTAGATTAAATGAAAAGTGTTGCAACAAAGCACAAAGAGCATTCACAACACTGCTAATAATAGCAGTACCTGGCGTCACTGCTCCCAGAAATAGAGACCAGCATAAGATAACTCCACACATTTAAATCAGATCACTGGAATATTTTTGCCTTAAGCAAAAATGATATAATGAATATTTTATCATTATAAATGACTGCAAGCATACTGTCAGCTACAACACGTTGGATTACCGTGTCATGTGGAGGAAGGCAGGAACACCTCCTCCCTCTTTTCTTAACTCGAAGAGCTCGAAGCTAGTCCTCCTGATTTTTATCATATTGTAACGTTATCAAAGGTAATGAAGTGGCTCGCTTAGAAAGTAACCATCTACATTAGCCTTTTTTGGTGTACATTTTATTCCTAGGTGAAAGAGAAGTCTGTCCTGGCTAATGATGAGGTTCAGGCCCAGAAGACCACAACTTACACTCTTGATATTTTTACTTTTCTCCCCAGCCCTGCTTCTTCTCTTTAACATCTGGTCTGTCAGGTCCTTAGTGAAGGGAGGTGATTATGGTGGGCACCTATACTGCTTTCACTTGTAATGGTGAATGTGAACACTAGATATTGTCCTCTGCTGCTCATTCAGACACCAAAATTACAAGGTGCTGAATGAGGACAGAGCAGCAAACAGGATTAGATCTAAAGAACGGACCTGGAAAGAGCAAAGATGAGTGAGATACTTGTAGTTTTGGAAGCACTATGGATCCTATATTTTACTGACCATAGAAAAAAGACTTGTCAACAATGCTTTGGGGCATTGATAGAGTAGTTTGTTTTCCCAGAGTCCCTAATCTTCTGGTAAGCCATCCTAACATCACATTACAGGGTTTCCTTGGGGCCACCAATGCTGTAGGTAACATGCCAGCTGCAGAGACATTCTCCCTATGGAAATTCTAGCAGAGTTTTCCCAGATCTACTGATGCCACACTTAGCACCCAAGAGAGGGAAAGGGCTATTTTGGGCTTAAAACTTCCTTGATTTCTGCCCTACTTGATAGTATTGATATCACCAGGCCTTAAACTCTTCTTGCTTTAAGGGTAACTGCCATAGTGCAATGGAGGCTGAAAGAAATAATGTTTATTTGACCTGAGGCTGAAGTTCTTTTGTAATAAATCCCAGTCCATGTAAATATCATGGGTTTTCTGGCTTCTCCACTACATTAGTTTTCTTTCTCATACACAGTTTTTCCTTTCCTCACTTTCACCTCTTCATCTTCCCATCCTTCTTGACCTCTTTCTCCTTCCTTTCCATATTTCTCTTTGGGCTTTTCTTTTCACTGCCTACCTCTCCTCATTGCACTTCTGCCCTCCAACGCCACAAAAACCCAAACTCTCAAAGAAGTCCTTAATCCTCTCCTAATCTGAGGCATACAATAATTATCTGTAAATAATATTTTTGCTGCTCTGTATTGCACAGTAAGAGGGAAGCCTCCATCCCAGCCCTGCTGGGAAAACACCCACTAGCAGCACAGTCACTTCAGAGGAGTGCCGGATTTATGGATTAGCTGCTGCAAACCAGAGGGCAGATGAAAAACTCTGCTGGGAAGTGGGGAAACAAGAATAAATCTACCTTCTCAGCCAGGCTCAAGGTTCCTCTTTGCTTTTTGAAATCTCACAGATTCTCATGTCAGAAGTGCTCAGTATAATCCTTAGTCCAGCAACTGCCTCCACACTTCGGGCAGGTAGTTAAGACAAGCAAGGCCATTACTCATCTTGAAGGACAGCCAAAAAAGTTGCTTTGCTTATTTCACATACTTTATCACTTGAAAGTTGTGTGGTGGGGGGGTCAGGGGTGACTTAAGGGGTCCCAGCTGGGAGGGGAGGTGTGTGGGGTGATCACTGCTCCCAGTGAGGTGCAGGTATTACAGAAGCCCCATATTCCTGCAGAAACGGCTTGAGACAAAAACACACCATCTGAAAGGCTCATTGATGCACTTCTAGGCCTTCTGGCTAGGATCAAGTGTGAAAGAGGCCAATTGACTCTGTTCAAAACCAATTTCTCAGGAAGGGATGGGGAACTTTCACAGCAACCAAAGCTTTGACTTGACTTAAACAGTGCATTTGCTTAAAAATAGAAATGCAGTTTTTACGTTTGTATTCCATTGTTAGTCTTTTCCTTACTGCTATGTACTGACTCATTAACAAATTAACGTGTTTTGATTCCACTGTGAAAGTCTTGAGATAATTATTACAGCTACGGTCCTAGGGATGAAGAACTGTGGTTCTAAAATGCTTTTATAGACTACAAATTGGATGCTTTTCATACAGGTTATCTAATTTTAATTACAATTTCCCCTTGGGCAATTTTTTCTTTCCTTTGAAGTTGCCAGAGTTTTGTCATTCTCGGGGAGTGAGCAGTTTCAGATTATCATCATGTCAGGTTTTATGTCCATACAAACACTTTTTCAACAGTTATTTCACGTGAGACAAGCTTTCATCTGTGGGATTTTTATTGGTCTGAAAAATAAGACAAGCAGCTTAAGTGTAAGCGATGTCCTACTTGTGCAAAAATAAATTCACTCTAAACATATACATTAGCTAATAAAATAAACAGCAATTAATGTCCCTACAGAGATAATTGCAGAATGCAAAAATAAGACATTATTTTCAATTACTTTTTTTTTTTTTTTCAGTTAAGCATTTGCCCTTTTCAACCAATTATCTTATCTGCCTGAGTCCTGAACAAGGCAAGATGGCAGCAAAGGGGTACTTCAATGAGCAGATCATCTCTTAGAAGGCGGCCCAGTGCAGGTATGACATCTGCCCACCAATTCACATACCCACTGGGGTTTGTGCTTTCCAAGCCCTGACAAGATACCCCTGGGCACCAGCGTTAGTTTTGACCATTAGGCTGGTGCTGGGTGCATTTCACATGACTAATGGCATAATACTCAGCGTTCTGCTTTCATCAGGAGCAGATATGGCCCCTCCCTCCACTGCATTAGCTGCTTGCTGCCCATTTATAACATGTAATCTCTTGTACTTTATTGCCAAGATGTTTGTTGATGTTTGTCAAAGCCAAGGAAAAGAGGATTTAGCACATAAGCATCTCCTTATGAAGGGCTGATTTGTTTGTGTTTTAAGCCTCAGGCACTATGTCCAAGGGACAAGATGTTAAATTCGAAGCATATCAACTACGTTTGTGTCAGTGATTTTTCTTGTCAGAGATGTTATTGAAGAAGCCATTTGGATCTGCACGGCCAATAGAGGTGCTGACATTACAAGGTACTGCCTCATGAGTTCAATGGGCTGCCAACGCGTTTGCTCCTGTAATGCTCTCACAGCTGAAGCTGCAATAAAACAACCAGCAAATCAAGGATGCTTAAACCATTCTGAGTATTTAGACCTTTACCCTGCATAGTTTTAAGGCACTGAAAGATACAAGAGAAAACAGCTAAAAACAAATAAACAATGAACACAAAGCTTGAAAGGTTTGCTACTGAACAAGAAAACAACATGTATGGGGGAGTGGAAGACATATACTGGTTTCTACACTCATCTTTAACATTCCTGAGCCAAAAAACAAGAGTCAACCCAAGCAGAATGAAGAAGCGACTATGAGAAAAAAATACAATATGATCGTTGCTTACATGCAAATGTCATTACTGCTGGAATAACTGTCTTCATGGGGATTTCTAAGGATATAAGATTATAGGAAAATTTCAGATTTTACTTGCCTTTCATCCCCACCAAGACCTTTCCATCATACAAGAGATCTTGGATCTTATTCACAGGAACTAAACCAGACACTTTCAATTGAAGATCAGAGGAATTAGCCTGAGTTGATTACATTTCCTTAAAAATGTCCATAGTTTTTTAAAATCACTTGAACTCGGGTTGTAGCTTCAACCATCTGAGTCTCTCAGGCAGAACTGTGCTTTTCACCTGCTTAAACAGGATCTACGTTTTCCTGAAATGCTGCTCCATTACACCCAGCCCTGCCCCAGACAGCAGCCGGGAAACAATGAAGGAGTTACAGAGAAGGAGCCCTGGTTTCGGAGTCCAGATGCTGCTGCAGAAGCAGCTCTTTGTCCTTACAGAAACGCGTGCAGCCTCACAGCCCAGGAACCACCATTTAAAGAAGGCATGGATTTTTTAAATGGAGCAGGAGAAAGAAGTCTGGTCTAGACACACTGACTCCAAGCACACAAACACAGCTTCAGCTATTGGTCAGAGGGTTTCTGGTCAAACAACAGCAGGGAACAGACAGCTCTGAGAGGAAACCCAATGCCCAGCCTGGTTGCTAGCTTTGCCCAGTCTGAGGCACTGCTGGCTTCAAGAGGTGCCTGTCAGCAGGGAGCTCCCCGTGTGACCCACACTTAGGTTTTTATTACCCCAGCTATTAGGCAGCATTTAGCAACATGAATTTTGCATTACCAACACATCAGGTCAGCAGATTCCCATTGTTTTGCCCCATTGCTAAAACGCTGTAAGCACACCGAGCATGCCACACACAACCACAGTCACCCTGTCGCGTGGTGCGCAGCCTCCCGGCTCCGTCCTTTGCCATGACAACCTGGGCATTGATGGCTCTGTTGCTTGCAGCAGTGGCTGGGACAGTGGATCTCCAGCCAGCTCTCCCTGCAGCAAGGGAACTACCAAGTCCTTGGCCAAATACAGACTCCTTACTATGTCTGCTCAGTGTTGCACCAGCCGATGGTGTCCAAAAAAGGAAAAAACTAGGGGTTTCCTTCCAGTTCCCCATAAAGTGCCCCTGAGATCAAGCTACCAAGCACTGCATGACTCTTCAGCACTTGTGCTGGCCAAAGGGGTCTCAAATTAACAAGATGTCTATCAACAAAAAAACCCAAAAAAACAAAAAAAAACACACAAAAAAAAAACCCCAAACAAACAAAAAGATGGAGGCGGCCTTTTTTGGTACTTATTCTGACAAAATTTTAGGTAACTGCTAAAATCAGAAGAGCTACCGGGGATTTATTCCTGTAGCTCAATTTACTATTGGTTTGTGATATTTAGTGGTAAAGGAAGGCATATGGAAGACATAGCCTTCATGACCACAAATGATTCAAGGGATTCCCTAATTACCAGAAAGGTAAATTGGAAGAATAGGTCTTGGTGCTGCAAGTGGAGTCACTAGAAAAACAGGTTCAGTTACTTTGGGCTAAATCAGCCTAAAAGGGTGTCAAATCTCTGAGAACTGGAGGTGGCCAACATGTCTCAATTCTTTCAAAGAAATGTTACTTTCCTTTCACCACCAGTTTGAGTGTCATAAGAGCTGGTCTCACTCTAAAAGGTGTCTGGGAGGAGGTCTGACAGTGCCTGATGTGCACTTCCAAAGGGAGATTATCACTTTCAAACATCAAAGTAGACCTCAGTGTTAAAATATGCAAGGATATCAAACTTTTCATGACAAGGATTTAAATGATGTAAGTTCTTTGCAGGTTTGACCACAATGTCCTCCTTTTAACCCTTTCCTCTGACCAGGCTATTCCAACCAGGTAGAAATTCATCTGATTTTGAGCTGCTGGCAGCTCAAAAAAACTCTTCTTTTTCTGTGTCCCTAGCAGGGCAGGTCTGCAGCCCTCAGGGGACACTCCTGGTCCTATGGCCTCCAAAGGGAGGCCTTGGACAGATCCCCAGCCCTCCATTTACAGCCTTCTTGAGCTGGTCCCATCACCTTGCTTCTCTACAAAGTAGGGACATGATGGTTTTCTAAGGAACATCCCCAGCCTTTGGCATACGATTCCTCACAAAGGCTCCTGACATACTGGTACATACCAGTACTAAACATTCCTCATTACGAACCCTGATTAACTCTACACATGTCATGACCCACAGCTATGTCAAAATCACACAGCAGTAAAAAAACACTCTGACCATCCTTCAACATCTATATTGAGAGCAGTATTCTCCACTTTCTGTCCCTTGTGCACTCACTACCACTGAAGTAAAGAAGGGGAAAAAAATCCTGTAAAGTCAATCTTTGCTGCATTTGTTCATTAAAATATGGTCAGCCTACATGAGAGTTTTATTTGGAACGAAAGGACTGTTAGAG
Organism: Todiramphus chloris collaris; assembly: GCA_025345505.1. Classification (NCBI taxonomy): domain Eukaryota; kingdom Metazoa; phylum Chordata; class Aves; order Coraciiformes; family Alcedinidae; genus Todiramphus; species Todiramphus chloris. Next base: position 2,030,134 of record JANVCC010000271.1, read on the forward strand.
AATTAGTCACAGCCTGGGAGGCAGGAGAGGGCATTGTTTTATAGAGCCAAGAAAGGCTTTGGAAAGCAGATGATTTTAATTTACCTTCTTGCCTTTATTCAGGCACTTTCAAGTAGATTTCTCTTCACGTGGACTGCAATGCTTATAGCTGTACAGAGGAGGAAGGTTCATTTTTAATGCTCAGAAAAGAACAAGGGTTGGAAATAAATCCTAGAGAATTCCGCTTCTTCCTTGATTAGCAAAGATTTCAGCTCAGGTGACCATCTCCAGGAAACACCAGCTAACACTAAAAATACACTGTGAAGCCATAAGAGGGGAGTTCTTGTGCCTAGTGTAAAATGAAAAAATATCTGTTTCAAATTTGAAATTAAATACTTATTTAGGTATTTAATTGGATTATAATAACAAGAATTCCTCAATTTAAAACATTTATGCATGAAGTTCTTTCCATTTACTTCCATTTTATAGATTTATGTTGTGTTCTCAGATACATAACTTTGAGGGGTAGAGACTGAATTTTTCAAGCTATTTGGAGTGAGGTTTTTTGGTTTTTTTTAATATATCTCAGAAAGGCTTCAGGGTAGGGAAATCAGTTTTTGAGCAGTCTTAGTTAAAAGAACACTTTTGAGACACCTTCAGGATTGAATTTATATCTTAAAACTGAACTCTGAAAGAGGCAGTGGGAAAGAAAAAAATCACCTATTTCATTCTTTTTCATTTATTACGGCTATGATACAAAACACTTCTGTATTTACGTAAGTAAACATTTATTTAATGTACATTTTCCTTAGTTTCGTTCATTAGATTTTTTTGATACTGTTAGTTTAAAAGACAATGGTAACTGAGAAAATTGCTGAATGATGACCTCTTGTAATCTTAAAAGAAGAAAGCTGAGCAAGCAGAAGGAAAGCTGTTTTACTCTGGGTTTTCAAAGCTTTGTTTGGCAACCTCCTCTGTAACTCAGATGCCTGAAGAAATATTTGAATAAGAGAGACCTTTGCTAAAATGCCACGGCTACAATTTAAGTTATTCTTTCCCTACCAAAACATTTTATGCAGACATGTAAGGCCTTCCCAGAGACAAATCCCACACCTTTCATTTTCATAAGTTTAAAAATAAATTAATTCAGTAAAACTTCCTACTTTAAAAATTCACAGAAGGAATAAAAGGCAAAAACAATTTGTGAGACATGTTCCCCTTCATGCACATGTAAATAGATTTGTCTCCCCCTCCCAAAAAAATACATCCCTCATGCAAACACGTATTTGGATTGGCTTTGTCCTTCATCCATTTCCAATCACAAAAGCCACCACTCCTCCCAATAGCGATCAAAGACATGAACACAGCAACTATAACAATTGCTACCATGAAGAAACAATTTAATGAAAACATGTGAATATATTTTTAGAGTCTCATAATACAACTCTCAACTGGAAATGAGAGAAAACAGCATCTCATGACCATGGGTTCAATCAAGCCCACCAAAAAATGCTCTGCAGAGCATAATTTGAGAACCATTGTGTCATACTTTAATCCACTAGAAACCAGCTAACCAAATGTAACAAATTAAGGCAAGTCAATTTAAAAGGGCAAAAATATCACTACTTGTTAGTGTACTACTGATAGACTACTCAGTGATGAGCTAAATAAGCATATACACAATCACTTTAGTTTCCAGTAATGTCATTCAAATTAGATTTTTCAGGGGATCTTCTAAACCAGTGCTGAAATATTAGCTTGTGCTGCTGCTTTTGAAATGACTGAGGAAACAGATAAATGTATTTCACAATATTTTTTCTAAAAATGTAGGGAAAAGACCGGGCAACTCCCCTTTTTTTTTGTCATTTGGAAATAAAGAGCAATTATACGTTTTGCAGAGTTTTTGCCTTTATACCTGTGACCTACCTCAGTTTTGTTTGAACCCGTCTTAATCAAATCTGACAGAAGGTCAGAAAAATAATCATTTAGATTCTTTCAGTTTTTGTGAAAACAGTGGGTAGGTACAGGAGAGAGGTCCTTGCAAAGAGCTGACCCCAGCAACAGGAAAAAGCTTCATCTGGAGCTTCCCCTTTTCAGATACAAAATTAAATCAATCATGAAATATGAACCCAGAAAAAAAAATAAAAATTCTTAGTTTGGTGCTTATGCAACATCATCTATTTTTCTTCAGTTTTCTCCCAGTCACTGCAGGTGGTATTTCTGCCTTGGTTACAGAGCTAATTACCCAGATCCCTGCCTTCCTTAGATGCTTGCAAGAGACATGGCCATGAAAGGCCAGAAAGGAGAACTCAGTGGCCCTTGCTGCAGGGATGGTCTAGCTTTTGAGGGCTATGTTAAGGGTCCTCAACAATACACCTTAAAGTAGTAAAAGAGCAGAAACTGGAAACCATGAACTCTATGCAAAAGTCCACCGTGTCAGTCTTAACTACCGCAGGTTTGTCCCTGCTACGAGCTCCCAACGGGCCAAATCCTGCCGTTGTTCTCATGAATGAGCTCACCGGGCTCACGCAGTTGTAAACTCAGCAATTAGATTTGGTCTGGGAATTATGTGGAACTGGCGGAATTGCGACTTCTGCGCTGCGGTTCTGAACCTGAGCGTTTCGTATGCGTATTTTTCCCCAAAGAAAACATTGCTGGGATTTTTACAGTCCATCACTTCAGCCGCTTAAAAATCACAAAGCCTTCATTTAAAAGGATTTTAAATATGTATATACATAATTGCAGCCTGCTTTTTGACCAATATTTAACAAGTAGTGGCTTGCCCTTTCTGTACTGTATGCGCTTGCTGACCTCCGATCCTCACATGCCGAGGAAGGCCCTTCTGACATCAAAACATTACTCAAGAAAATTCCTTTCAACAGCAGGTATTTTACTGACCTAGATTAAGTTGCTTGAGACGTCAAAGCCCTGAAAAAAAAAGAAGCTAAAATTGGCCTAAATGACTTCAGGCATAAAATCTGACCAAAGGAATTATGTCAGATGCTATAAACAGAGAGGAAAGCATGTAGGAATTATGAGGGATCAAAGGGAAAATCAAGTTAGTGTGATTTTTTGTTTTCTCCCAACTAAAATAGATGCTCCTACATGTTCTGATGTGGAAGGAAGCAACGGCTGTTGGCTGCCACACAGCTGACTGCAGAATGTCTTTAAGAATGTTTTAAAAAGGAAAACCAAAAATGCGTTGACTGGAACACTCCATGTGATTTGAGCTTTATTTAAACTCCCAAGTCTCTCAATAACAGTTAATTACAAATTTACTCAGGCTTTTCAGGGCTTTTTGGAAGCAAGACTCTGCCCAGTAGACTCTCTGTGCAGAAAGGCACATGAGCAAGCCCCAGTGAGGTGCCAGGGAAGGGGCTGACCTGCCCTGCAGCCCCAGCCCACGTGCTCTCATGGAGGGATTCCCGCTGGTACACCTCTTGCTTTTCTACTGTGGGCAGAAGAATCACTAAAGGGCAACTATCTGTCACAAGAGAAACTGGTTCAATGCCTTGTGCTTCCAGTCCTTGAGTTTTGAATTAAATCATACATTCACAGCCATAGAGTTTTTAAAGGAAAAACTTCCTTACTGAAATCCATGCTGGTTTTTGACCTTAAAAACCTATGTCTATTCAAGCACCAAAGTAAATGGCCTGCCTTTTCTAGGCGTTGAACAGCTGAAGTACATTAGCCTCTTCAAAGCAAACTGGAAATGCTCTCTGCCGGTTCACAAAAGCCTGTACTTCAGTGGGCAGGTGTCGAATCCAATCCCTTCACTTAAACAGGGAGGGACTTTCCTGTCCCACAGATTCACATCGAAGCACTTGAGAAAGGTCACATTTGCTCCGTCCTCACGTGGTCGGAAGGCTGCAGCAGTGAGGACAGATCTGGGGCCCCGGACCCAACTCCAGACAGCTTTATTTTGAGGCAGCTAAGACAAATGTGAAATAGCATTTGCACTGGCACCTCCACCAGAAATTTAGAGTCAATTCAAACATCAAAACAGGTCCAGATAATAAATTATATAACTTTTAGTATGTGTAAAAATAAATAACTTTCTGCAATGTATTGTAAAGTTCATTTTTGAGGTGTATTTTGCCAGCAGATCCACTAGTGCCTGCAGTTTCCCCAAACGGGCATTTTAACACAGCTTTGCAAGATGAGTTTTTTAATTGGTTATTCATGATGAAAATGTTACAGTGAGCTAAGAATGCCCCACAAGATGGATACTTAGAAACTCAGTTATTTTTGTAATGGACATAAATAATCCACTTGACACTACTCTGGAAAACCCTCCCAGCTTGGTTAGCTGGCTCTCCCAAGATTTACCACCACAGGATACAGAGTCTGAACAGGAAAACAATGAAACTGTGTATGTCTCAGAATAAAAGGAGCATCACTCTTTCTAAAATACAAAACTCCAGAAATTTGTAGAGAGGAAAAGAGAAAAATCTAATAGAATGTAAACTATCATGTGAAACCAGGGCTCTTTCAATTACTCGAGATTAAACAGGGAGCTTTGGAGACCCCTTTGTCAGTGGAGACCCCTTTGTACATGAGGTTTAGTAGTGAAGTTTCTAGGCGGACATGAGTAGCTATTAAAGGTCCAGTTGGTACCCAGCCCGTAAACACCTGCCAGGAGAGATGAAAGAACTATGAACCAGCACAGTTTTGGCCAGCTGCAGAGGCAAGGACAGAAGCACTAAGCAAAGATGTAGCTCCCCCCAGCTCTCTCAGCATTGGCCTCTCAGCTTACTTTGCATTACCACCTCTAGAAAGTTTCCTGTTCCAAGTATACACCATGGAAGCATCTCTATATTCCACTCTAACTTGATATGTCTCATTTTTTCAATAAATCTCAAACATGAAGGCAAGCAGGATCATACCCTTTTTTCAGGGATGGGACATCTATGGATGATGGATTTCAAGTGATGTGTACAGGTACAATGATGGCAAGGCAGGGCTAATCAGAGCCATCCTTTGGATCACTGAAATAACCATTACAACAGCGATGCACAAACCTCAGCCCAAGGAGCAACAGGATTTCTGCTTTTCAGTTTCCAGTTGCTGAGCTCATTTCTGACTCTTGCAGAGTCACAGTGCTGTTCCCATTAAAAAGAAAACAAATGGATTCACTTAAATTGAAACATAAAATCCTTCTCTTGACATTGTTGCTTGTGCTGCCCTCTTTGAATTATATCCCAGTCTCCTGACAGTCCTTAAGGAAGTGCTTAAAGCCCGAGTCTGTGTAACACCCACTGTGAGGAAGGGGTCAACCAAACTCCTATCTCCTACTGCTCAATTTAGTTAAGAAGAAAAAGCCTGTGCTCATATTCCAACACATGTTTCTGCTTTTAGATCTCTGGGAACTTTCTGTGTCATTTTAAAAATCTGTTCTCAGAGCAAATGTCATTGCATTCAAAGTCCAGCGAGGTCCTCACCACCAAAAAGGAAGCCTGGACCTGGGCACCCAGGGAAGAGAGCCCGCGGTGCTGGGAGAGGGTGGCTGCGCACGACTAATTACATCCCAAGTGTTGCTGGCTTTGTTCCTGGCTTTACTAGCACAATAGACATTTTAGAGAAAGGTTAATAACTACCCAGGCAACGATGGGAGGACTGTGACAAGTAGTTGCCTCTGTGAAGATGCAAAGGGATGACCTGCAGCCCTGGCATGTGCCAGCAAACCAGTGGCAAAATCTTTACCCCAGCCTTCGTTGCAGGTGTTCCCCATCCTGAAGCGCTGCTTAGCAGGGCTGTAATCACACTTTCATTTGTTACATTAATGCACATGGGCTCGAGACAATGCTTGAGTTGAGGGCAGAAGGTTTTCCCCTACACAGCTGCAATACTTAGATGTGCAAACATTCCATTTATTTAGTTTTACTCTTAGAGAAAATAAAACTGAAAAGAAGAAATTGCTACCTGTTGATGCTGCAGACCAATACAGTCTAATTTTTCTTAGGACTTTTCTGTCTTTATTCACCTGCTGTCCAGGACCTGCCTTTCTGATAGGACAGTCTTTTGATCGTGTGTGTTGTCCATCCTTCTCAAAGCAGAGTTTCTACTTGCTATAATAAATAAATGACCCAGATTAATTCACTTGGAATCTAGGTCCTTTCATGAGCCAGAGCATCCCTGAGCTGGGCCGATTTTATGTTATTGATGAATGGTAGAGATGGGCAAGTTGTTCCAGATGCTGTTATAGTCTGCTGGCACTGAAGCAGCCATGGTATAATTTAGGGCTGCCTAAAGTCTCAGTTTCCATCCACTTCTGCCCCAAGTATGGACACAACACTTTTTTTAAATGGACATGCAAGCATCTGCAGCTTTTTCACCTGAAGCAGTATTCAGCCCTTTTTGTGTCACTGAAATAACATATAGACAATATAAACAGGCATGGGAAAATACTCTAGAATTCTGCATTTTAAAGCTTATGCTTAGTTAATTAAAATGAAATCTAAAAGTTCCAGAAGCAAATCAGCACTAGAGTGCTTAGAAATGACACCTTAAAAAATTAAAATACTCAAAGCACAGGAGAAAATAATTTTTTCAAAGGAGATTTAATGAACCCTGACAGGTATTTGTATAATGTTTGTTATGTGGCATCACTAAGATTTTTCTACTGGTGAAGGCTGGATGAAAGTGTTTTGACAGCTTTCACTAGAGGGATGATATTTAATATAGAACAGTTTGCAAAACAGTATCAGGACCTAGGAATACCTTTTTGGTTAGTCATTGTGACCTCCAGCCCTGTGAAGAAAAAAAAAAGCACAACAAAAAACCCATCCTAAATTCTGTAATTTCTGTTTTTAACAACTCATCTCACAAAGGAAAAATAACCTGAGATTTTTTAAACACCCCTTTAAGGCAAAATGGTGTCCAAGCACTAACTTTCATCGTTTACATGAATGAGGTCTTGAAACTGAAAAAGCCCAGAACAGAATCTGAGCAGGTTGGCTTTTCAGAGGAGAATAATTATCAAAATCTGAAAAGCTCTGAAATCTGGGTAGGTTCAGATCCGAGGTTTGCAGGCTACCTAGTCTCGTCCTTACCTCTGCACAGCAAAACACTGCAGAGCACAGGCAGAGTCACCTGAACTCCCTGGTACCGAGACTGAGGCTCTCCAAGCTCATTTGTTCTCCCCTGAAGAACTTCACCCTCAGTTTCCAAGGTAAAGAAACCCTAATGGCAGCTGCACTGAAAGAAAGTGAAGTGCACATGAGAAATGATATGGGGAAATAGCACTACTGTTTTCTGGTCAAAACCTCATCCAGATGAAGTCCTCCACTTACAACATTCTCAACATTCTCAACAGTCTATTATTTTCCTTCTAGGAAGTCTGTCCCTATATGGCAAGAGAAAGGCCTAGCAACACAGAAGATTTAGACATACAGCCCCTATTTGCACCCAAGTAGGAACTGTTTGTCCACATCCTGCCACAGAGGGAACACAAGGGTGTGTTTGTGTGTGTGTGTGTGTTTTGCGAAGCCCATGGAACATAGTGGCAGTTTCAAAACTGTTCTCCTCTGGATTTTTCAACCAAAAACTTCTACTTCATAAAATTGCTTTATAACAAAGTCAACATTTTTCACTCGAGTATGCAGCTAGACCTTTAAAACAATTTTACATTTCCCCATGGAAAAAAAAAAAAAAAATAGTGTTTTCTGATGAAAAATTATGACAGAAAAATCTTAGAAGAATTGACGGATAGCTGAAAGTACAGATTGCTGCCAACAAGAAATCTCTATGATAACCTGCATGTGCAAGCTCCAGTCTCCTGTGCACTTAAATTTTGGTGCTTTCCAAAATCCAGCTGACTTTCTGGTTTCACCTGGAACGGGCTTTCTTCCAGGGATCACCACCTTTGTGTATAAAACGTTTCCACCTCAGCTCGTACTACTGTGAACTTTCTGGGGACAGAAGCACAGGAGGGAGCTGAGCTCCTCACCCGGTCCCGATGGCCTGGCAGTGCACTGGCACCCAGCACTGCCCAGCAGCCTCTGTGCACTCTCCCCAGATTTCATTTTTCACACACTCCAACAACATTAAAGATGACAAGACATAAGAAAAACAAAGTAAGAATAACAATAGCAATCAAACTTGTGAAAGATCAGGAGGCGACAGTTTCAAAAATATGAATAACTCCAGGCTTGTTTTATTACACTTAAGCTGTATCTTACAGAATCTGAGAGAAGGGATTTGTTGGAAGAAGTAAAGGACTAACAACGTTTAGAAAAATATATATTTGTCATTGGGAGCTACTCTTCAACTTCAAAGCATTTTTAGTCTCTTAAAAGGATTTACATTTGAGCCTAAGGGAATTTAGGTAATGTGCAGCTCTGAGAGACGTAGCCTCTAGCACAGTTTTCACATATCACACAGCTAAAGAAACAATTCCTATTGAGTTTCACATGATGATTTATCATCTCTGCAGTATCCAAGCTTCTCACTGGCTCTTTAACATTCACTACACACTTTGTGAAACTATCTAGAAAATGATATAATTGACAAATGGTCCCCCCGGTCCTGCCTGGAAATCACGCTATGCCTGTAGCCTCTTCCAAACCAAAACACAAATGAAGTAATTCCCGGTTTCCCATGAAGTTGCATCCATGATTTTGGTGCCATTTTCCAAGCACAGAAGCACAGACATAAGGTATATAGGAACCGAGGTAAATAACACAGAGATTTTAGGACAAAGGATTTTAGGTCCAAGGAAGGATGGAAACCACTGAAAGTATTTTTTTTAAATACAAATCCAGACATTTTCCTAAATGGGATGCCTGAGTCAGAGCTCAGACTTCTACCAAGTAAACTACATTTTAACAGCCAAACTACTCAGTATAAGGCTAAGATCTCGGACCAAAATGTGGAGTCAAACTTAAACATATGTTGGAGAAAATCTATGTCACGACCCAGTTCTCCAACCTCACATCCATACTCCTTGTCTTGTCTTGAAGCATACAAATTTTCAACAAGAATTAAACTCCTCATAAGTACTACAAATCCAAGTGGTACTAGGCACCAAAACCAAGAATCTGGTTTTAGAAACATCATCATAAGGAAATTTTCTTTTGAATGGAGAATATTTATTCAAGTAGGGAAGGAGGATCCAAATTTCATTTAAGGCGAGAGACCAGACACTGACCTGGTGTAAATTCAGGATGTCTTCACAACTTCAAAGACCTTACTCCAGATTTACAATCTTGAATATAAAATTAGAATGAATGTGATTTGTGGCTAATCATTTCACCTCCGAGTGCTTTTGTGGCATGATGTCGTTCTTCTGCCTCAGAGTTTATGTATCAGATAAAAGGTGCTATAAAAATACACTTTAGAAGATTTACTGCTGTGATACATAATTTTCAGCCAACTCTTTCTTCTCAGCTGACAGAACTTTCCTTTCAATCTAAGCAAAAAAGAGAGAAGTCTCTTTCCTTTAAAATATTCAATATTTTCGTGCAGACCTGAAGGTGTGTGTATAAAGTTAATTTATCCCCATCTTGAAGCCAGTTTACTGGTCACTGGGATTTTCCTGCTGGAGCACTAGGGGCTCCTTTAGCACCCACCAGCTGCTCTGGACCATTGCCTGTGTCTGCTCCTGCCCCATGGTAAGATGGGCAGTTTGGGGTAGTTTTATCTCCCACCCCTACTGTTGCCCACCTCTCACATGGGAAGATTCCAATTTAGTTTGCCTTTCTTTAGTATCTCATGTGCCCAGGGACAAAGGTTTTAAATGCTTTACATTCTCAAATGAAGGCTTATTATGAAAGCAAAGTGAGAATAAAATAGAAAGTAAACTCACTTTTTCCCCCTACTTATTTCACAGCTACTGATTCCTTGTGATACGGTCTTCCCATCCCAACTAACTTCAGAGCTTTTCAGTGGTTCTGGGGAGGGGCAGAAACAGACTTTCCAGGGAATTTAAAATCTTATGAATTCCTAATAACTGAACCAAACTGCAGCAGCAGTTACCAGCCCCCTGATTTCTCCAAAAGACAGCTTTTTCCCAGCTGCTGTTTTCACTAGCACCCATAGTTTTTTTGTGTGTGAAGCACTCTTGAAAAAAAAAGTGAGCTTTAATGTGACTGAAATGCTTAAATGTTTGAATACTGTGGATTAATTCTTGTGGTTTAATACCAGATTAAAAATAAATGTGCTCTTTGTGGTGTTCCTTGTGTGTGACAAAGACTGGTTTGAGTCTTTTGTTTCTTGTTACTTGTAGATAGCACTTAGGAAAACACATTCCCAGTGGCCCCATAGACTAAAATATCCTTTTGAAACGGAGGATTCCCTCCTCCTTTTCACCCTGGGGCGAATCTAAGTGATAATGTGAAATACCTGCACAGAAACTGGCATCCTTGCTCTCCCTAAACTGCATATTGCACCTGAGGGCAAAACAGGGGTGTGTGCGTCAGGCAGAGCACTTTGGCATGGATTTGAGGTTTCAGACTCTCCGCATCATGTGATGATAGCTATTGATTCATGCAAAGGAAAAATTAACTCTGTAAACTCCAGAATGACATCTCCCTGTGCACCGTGACACTAATCCCGGTTTAGGAACAAAAGGGGATGTTGGGAGGGACACAAAGAACCTCCTGAGCTTGTGTCATGGCCACCAAAGGTCTGGAAAGTGGGAGAGGGCCTCTTTTTGCACATCCTTGGAGATAGTGCTTAACTCTCAGCTGAGAGACAGCCTAAAGCACCGGGGAATTTGCATCTGGACCTTGCTCTGTGTTTAGGGGGGCACTGTCAGTGCAAGCAGGCTGAGCGCAAGGAGTGCACAGCTTTGGGGAGGCATTGCTGTGGTGGCAAAAATTCTGGTGTGAACATGGCTACTCTGAGACAAAAACTGTGTTTGGCAGGTTTTTGCCAGGACCGAGCCCTCAGCTGCACGGGAGAAGCGGAGAGAGCCTGTGCATTTCTGCCAGCCCTCCTCCCCCTCACTGCAAAGGCTTCTGGAACAGCTTCGGTTTAGCTCTGAAAAAAAGAGCAAAACCTGCATAGATTGAAAATGGAGAAAGGACAATAATGAGAGTTGTGGGTAAAACCTACACTCTAAACCAGGGCTCCTGCTCCAGTTCCTTTACTGCAACTCTGGAAGCACCTGGTGGAGATAATCTGTTGAGAGCTGTGTAAGACTGCTGCAATACAAGAAAGATTTCTGTGGGGTTTTAGCCTCCTTGTATTTCTACTACCAAAATATGTCCCACTGGCTATAATGAAAGTGGAACCAGCAGTTAATTCAGAGATAGGGCTGCATGCGTTCCAGGGCATCCTTTTGCACAGAAATCACGCCCTTTTTTTTAGGGGTGCTGACATCCTAGGATTTCCAGGATCATCTAGAAATCATCTGAATGTAATCTGAATGAGAAAGACTATTTGAAGCAAGAATTACACGCCTGTGAAAGATAAGATCTCAATCCAAAAGTCACTGAAGTTAGTTGAAGTCTGTTAACTCCAACGGGCCTCGAATCACCTCCTTGTGAATAGAGCTCTGAAGCCAGGGATCCCATGGAAATACCAAATCCAACAGGAGGAGAAGGGGGAATTCCACAAACAATTGCCTTCCTTTTTTCTCTTTTTTCCTCGGTGACCTAATTCAAAGACGTTAGGAACAGTGCAATATCATGGCAAATGAAAGACAGGCTCAATTTCACACATCGGTGAAGGGGTTGAGAGCAACATGAGAGAAAAGTTGGCTGGAGTGGGAATCCCAGCCAGGCTGACACAGCAGAAAGTCAGAACTTGAAGCCAAATTTAACTTAAAACTGCTCCCTCTCCTGCTTGCTTTCACACCCTTTGTTTCCTGCTTAACCCTGACTGCAGAGAGCAATTTGGAGCAGAACTTCTCTTTCCCTCGGATTCACCCAGAGGACACAGAAAAGGTAGAGGCCTGTCCTGGATATCTGTGCTAAAACTGAGGGGTGCAAACATCGCCCATAACGATGTAGTGTTTTCTGTGAACAAAATGCTAAGAGGCATTTCCTTTTCTTTTGCAACATAAGACCGTTTCAAATGCTGTTTAGACTCTAGAGCCTTCATAACCCAAGTCAACTGGTATTTTCTTTATTTTCTTTTAAGAAAGAAGTGATAATTATGACAATATGCAGTATTGTGTCTCTGACTTTCATACCCAGCTTCAATGTTTCTAATGTAGCTTCGGATTCATTCTTTCCCCCCACCCACCCAAGAAGCAAAGGCAAAGATAATTTAGAAATCTTTAGGACTGTTTACATTTGGAATGTTCATGGAAAAATAGCTTTGAAATGAAAATACATTTTACCAAGAATGTTTTTGTTTAGTTCTGTTCTGCTAAACATGACTTAAATACACTCAGAGTTTGTGTCTTTATTTATTTGTCAATTTGATTGGCAATTTAGGAAACCACCATTGGTTATTTGAAGAGGGTGTTTATTTAGTGTTACAGTTTTGGGTCAGTTCCCCTCAAAGGAAACTTCAAACATATAGAATGGCAAACTTGACAAATCATGTCAGCGCTTGGAATTGGACACTGCTTTCCATTAACTCTTAGGTAAACTAAATCTATCTGCTAGGAACATTTTTTGTTAAGGGTTATCAACATTTGTGCTCTACCAAGTAATTTTGATTGCCGTCCTTTCTGTCCTTTTCAGGGTTTTAAAAATGTAAAATTCTTAGAAAAAAAAGATGGAAGAAATGCACTAACTTGGAGAGCAGAAGATGCAAGACCGGGTTTGAAAAGGTATTTGCACACGTAAATCCAACACAGTGAGAGTGAGGAGAATTCTCCCTTGAATTTGAGTTCAGAGGGATTAAAGGACAGCTTCACCCAGTTTGTTGTAATCATCCAGGATCTGGCAAACACACCATTTACATACTTCTGCAAAATCTGCTGGCTGACTTGATTTAGCTTTCAAAATCTGTCCTTAACCGATCTGCCTGGCCTCACCCTGCTGTTGCATCACCACTGACTCCTCTGCTTGTGCTGGGAAAGAAAACGATGGCTGCATTTTGTAGACAGAGTGTATTTTGTGCTCTGGGAATGCTCCTGAATGCCTCTCTGGGAACAGAGGGAGGAAAATCATTTGTGAACCCTGAATGTGGGTTTCACACCTCTGGTGTGAAAAAGGTGCTGAGCTGCTGAGCCCTGGGACAGACATTTTGCACACAGCCTGGCAGGATACCCAAGACACTTGGGCAACCCAGAGTAAGGTAAAGCTACTGAGGACCCTAGGCCTTTCAGGGATAAGCAGTAGCTGAAATGGAAGTATAATTTTAGTGATGTATATGCATATATATAGACTCCCCCATACAGCTACTGAAGCCTAGCAAGTCATTCAGCTGATCAAGTGCAAACATTTGTCTTGGGCAAGCTGACTAACTTCCTACACTGCACTGAGAACATCTCTGGTGACTGCAGTAGAACTTAAAGCCCATCTGCAGGTAGTGACACCAAACACATTTCTAGGTTTGTTTCCCAGTTATTACACCAGTAGGAAAAGGCTGGGTAGCTGACAAGTGTCTCAAAACTGACAGGAAGCACCCAAGTTTCCTAAGTCAGAGGGGGTCACTCCATTAATATAAATGGGCTCTGAACCAAGTCTTAAGTGATTTGACAGAACACCACTGATCTTCAAAGCGGACATGCTTGCTGAACTCAAAAGCTACAAAGCATTGTATTAGACAATTTATTTGACAATCACAATTCCTTTTCCCCCACACTTAACCTTGGAAGAACTTCTGAGAGCTTTGGACATTTTGTTGGAGACCTTACTAATCCAAGTGTCCGACTTCTGGGTCACACCATCTCAAAGTTAATCCCAGTTTATCTGGGAATCTCAGATGGAGGTTTCCCAAGAGTCTCTCTGAGATCTCTGTGGTTTTCAAGCTCCATCTGACTCAGATGGTCTTTCAGTTTGCTTTTTACAGCATTTAGGTACTTTCCACATCTGGCCCTGAAGCTGGAAGTGTGTGAGGCTCAGACCCAGTAAAACATAAACTGAACTTTTATGAACCCCATAAACAAAGAATAAAATAAAACATAAAATCTCTGTTGGTTTGCATATTGGCCCGAATCTTTTATTTATTTATTCACTCATTCATTACCCTTGCATTAAAACAACAAAAATTATTTTAAGTTCAGTAACTTCCTGAGAAATATGGGAAACCAAACCACTGGTTTGGTTTTGAACCTGCCATTTAATTCTTAATACCCAGGACACACCATTGCAAACATTATCAATATTGTCTAGTTAAGCCATATTCCTGTATTTTTCCATAAAGCTGGGTTTTCTCTACCTTGGGCAGGGTTCCCATAAATTATTAGAATGCAGGCAAATTCTTGTTGGAACTCAGTACCATGGAGGAAACATTGGATTTTTAGGTTCTTACAGTGATTTCTAGACAACTGCAAATATCTATCATATTTGTAAATGGTACATACATAAAATGCTAAGCTGTACATATGGCTTCCACTGCAGCTCACCCATTAGTAAGTATATATGAACAACTGTCCATATGCAAATATTTAAAGCCTTTCTACAATAAAGCCTGTGAAAGTGCAGAAGATGCTGTACTTCTTCCTTCTAAAATCTATCTCTGCCATTACAACTGTGGTCTCCATATTCTGAGGTTTCCATACAACCCACTGGTTCTAGAAGATACTCAGCCACAAATCTCCCAGCATTACCAGCTGCTAAAAACCAACATCCAGAGCTAAAGCTCCCTAATTTCCAAAAGTACAGCTTCAGTGTTGATCGCACTGCTATGATTTCAATGGGCTTTGGCTCAGGCTTCCTTCAGAGGTTTTGTCCCTTTTTTCTAAACTCTCTGTCCCTCACCTTAGCATTAACCTTTTAAGGTCTGACATTTATACACATAGTTTCTTCTGCTATACAGTTTTCACTCATTCCTGTCTGTTTTTGCAAAGAAACACAATCTACCTCTATACAGATAATTAGTTTCAAACTTCTCTTTCTATACAAAGTGAGATGTAAAACTGCAAAGCAATGGCTCTGCAGTTCCCATACTTCCTTCCCATGGAGAGCCCTGAACAGCAGTTTGTCATTCACTCTCAGCCCGAGAACATGCACATTTGCAATGGACTTGCAGGAAAAGGGGATCTGGATGTCCTGGTAAACATCCCCAGCTGCCTGTTCAGCTGGAAGTCTCCAGCACTTTCTAAGGATTAAATATAATTTTAAATATCTAGCGCTTTTCACAAGGATGTAAAGATAACTATTATGCAAATTTTTAAAAGTCCCAAAAGGAATTGCCTGAAGTACTTAGAGAAGCTGATGAAGTGTAATAACTGTGGAGGTTTTTCCTTGATCCCCAGAGGCTGGCTGAGCTCCTTACAGTGCCAGGGATTTCAGCGAGGAGCAGGATTGCACTAGAAATCACCTGCTCTGTCGCTGGGAACAGAGACTTGCTGTGCTCAAAAGGAGAAAGCACTCGCAAGAGTCCCAAGCACGCCTGTGCCCGCGGAGCTGTGTGTTGCTCAGTTTTGTAGCCAAGGCCTTCGGGATCCATCTGAAAATCTTCCTTGATATTTAAAGCAGCAGCAAACTAGCCCTGAAATGTTGGTACGACTAGCTCTAATACATCAGAAACATTTCTCATAGACAGATTATAAAGACCAGGAACATTTTGCAAGCAAACTAATCTTAGCTCATGCAAAGTATGTTTCAGAATAAAAACTGAGGGGAACCAATCTCTGTCGCCACTAAATTCCATTTTGATTCAAAATGACATCTCCTAAAGAAAGATCACAACTGACCATAACAAACACAAGACAGGAAAATAAATAATGCTATTTCTAGGGGGGAATTTATAGTCCTGAAGTCATTTAAGAACAGAAAGGAGGTCAGGAAGAAGGATCACATTATAAAACGAAAGCTATTCTGACCTAATGAATAGCAAGGAGACATTTTGGCCACCTCCTAGGGAGCACTGATTATGGCCACTCAGCAACCTCTCTAGGTGGTGGTTAAAACATCTTGTTTCTATTCATTAGTTCAGCAGTGTATTCATTCCACAACAGACAAGTTTACGAACCCCTCCTTCCTCCCCAGCAGCACCCCTGGTTTGCAAATATGTCATCCACAAGCAAAAAAATCTGGAACTTCACCTCAACATGCCCAAATTGTCATTTTTGCTTTTTTATCCCCTCCCCTGTGATATTCTGTATTTCTACAGAACATCTGCTCTTCAGGCACTGCAGGGAAGCCACGGTGTCTCAGAGGAGTGAGGTGATGCTGGAAAACATGGGCTAGAGACTAGTCCCCCAATTGCAGGAGTAGACAAAGCATGTGAGAGAAGAGCAGAGACAGCCCGTTGTGCTTCTGATTTGCCCTGCTGCAGGGCATGGGTCAGGGCCTCTACAGAGGTCTCTAGCAAGGACTATCCAGCCAGATCAGCCTGCTGGGGGGTGGGAGCCTGCACTCGGTGGGGCTGGGAGGCACTGCAGCACTCAGTGCTGGATCCCTTGGGAAGAGAGGCTTTTCTGTATCTCTTAAAGCCATCATATGTGCACAGCAGTGAATGTACTACACACGTTCCTGCTAAGACTCTGTCTTGTGATACAAAGGATGTCCTAACCCACTGGGCTGCCCCTTCCTGTCTCACTGTCCTAACACATCTCTCACATTCATCCAGTGCATCCTAACGGTGCCCTGGGGTAGATGTTGCTCCTGCTCCCATCACTTCTCTTGGAAGTAAACCTCCCTGCCTTGACAGCTATAAATCTTCATTTCCAGTCCAGAAGTGTCCTGGCTAGTTCCTGCCCAGTAGCTCTTGCACAAACATTTGTCATTTACCTTAAATATGTCCATCCGTCCCCTTTTATCTTCTCCAGTCCAAAGGAGAGAGAACAAACCCCTCTCCCTTTTACATTCACATCACTAAGACAAACACACCAAGTTTCCTCAGGTCCCTCCTGCAAATAAAGGTTCTCGTGTCCTGTGAGTAGCCCTGATGCAGTGTGAATTAATCTTCCCTAAATCCAGGACATCAGGAAGTGCACAGAACTCACAGTTGACACCCAGAGGTGACAGCCTCCACCTCTCCATCATGCACACCCCAGGACGCGGGCCTCTGCTCCTCAACTCCAGCTCAGGATTGCCCTGGGAAGAATGCAGACAGGCGCCAGGCAGCAGGGCACTGCCGAACCCTTCCCCAGCCCCTCAGCTGCATCTTTAGAGATGTTAAACATGGCCTTTGAAAGTCTGCCCTGCACAGAATTATCTCCAGTTTCACAGAGATTCTGGGAACAGCATCGTGGCACCTTGTTCTAGTCAAACCGGCGAGTGCTGAGCCAGCATAATAGCTGGTGGATATTTAGTGCAAACACAGGCAGATGGAGATTTTCTGATACAATGAAAAGGATGTTTTAAACGGCATGTACAACATCTCAAGTTCATAGCTTAAGTGGATGCAAAGAATCAGGTATGTTATAAAGTCCATATGCCTAAGACATATCACTATTTTAAAAAATATTTTTCCCTGAGCGAAACCAGAAGATTTCTCTCAGGCCAGCAGGAAGAAAAAAAATCAGCCTCTGTGAGACCATTGCAACCATATTTCCACAAGGTCAAGAGCCATTTCTGTCTGCAGTACCACCTGCCTGTCATGATAAATAATTTTTGTTCTGATTTGTGAAGTTTGCTGCCATGAGAATGAGCCCATTTGCTCCTTAATGTATGTAAGATGTGCAGCGTGACACAGAATTTGCAACAAACAGACATGGTCCGATAGCTTATACATCTGTCCTCAATATTTCACTCCCTAGAGATGTCAGCTTTTCAAGTGCAAGGTTACCAGCAGTACTGATCCCTGACCAATATGTTACCTTAAGGTCTAGGCACTAAAGAAACCTTAGTATTTACACGGAGGATTTCTCTCCAGCAGTGAGATCAGCGCTGGCACTGAGGAAAATGCAATCGGTGTTCTTGCTTTTAAAACAGACATTCCAAAATCATGCAAATATCATCAAATCTTGGTATCTCACACCTCTGTACAGTCATGCGGATTCCTCATATCAACACTGCTTGATGTAAGATCTGCCAGAATGCTTTTGTAAAGAAAGTATTTCTACATACAAGGCTAGGGAGTCATGTGTGAGAGGAGCCAGGCTGCACAGTTACGCTTTTGTCTGTGCGCACCCAACAGAGCATCAGGGCAGCCCTGAGGAAGGGGCACTGCGATGCCCCTGACAAGAGATCACAGTGAGCCCATAGAGCCAGCTCAGACTTCTCCCCTGATGTTGGTCAGTGCTAAAATTGCCAGTAGAGACAGCACTAGGCCAGGGCTGCTGTCTATGAAGATGTCAATATTAATGTGCAAAGTCATTTTGTGTAAAACCATTAAGAAACAAACCAAACAAAAAAAAAACCAAACAAAAACCAAAAAACACACACACTGAAAAAATGCTAAGATATTACACCATTACAAAATTAATATTTTATGTGATTAAGAAATGATGTAGTCTGTCTTATGGCTGTATAGGTATTTTGTGAGTGGGTTTTAAGATGTTATTACCACACCGCTATAGAGAAGCAGCAAGAAATGCCACAGCTGCCCTCTGCCTCACAGCATCTATTCTGCACATGAAAATCTGGCTGTTGTCTTGCTGGATGCCACAATGCCTGGAAAAAACCCGGTATCAGAAATCCCTGAGACTCACCCAAGATTACGTACAAAAGTCCATCTGCTCTCATCTTAAACAATGTTACTTAGCACAAGAATGTTGGAGGAGAAAGGTTTGGAAAACCTAAGCAGAAATATCCCAAGTATTGCATCTGCTTGTGTAACCTGGCAAAATATTCCAAATGCAAATCCTCTTAACAAGAGTCTAAGACTTTTTTTGAGTTTTGGGAACTGTCTGTACTTTCAACTGTCCCCTGAAGGTACAACAGCAACACATTCAAACAGTTGAGGCCATCCTTGTCCTGAGCAACCAAAACACATGGCTCAGCATGTTGTTTTTCTTTGAGCTATAGCTCTCCCCAAAGTGGGTTTATACAGAGAGATGTGGCCGTGGCAGACCTGCCCCTGACCTAGCAGCGTGCTACCTGCTGTACCCCAATGCCCAGCACTGGGGTTCTCTAGGGCAGACAGATGAGCAAATGCTTGGGTGAGATACTGAAGCAGATGCTGGCAAAGCTTACTAAACCACTCCCATTCACTGGTACCCTGATTCTCTCCATCCCAAAGACTTTTCTGTCATTCTTACTGAACACTGAGTTCCGGGAGTGTGATTTCCATTGTGGTAGCATGCTTGAGTCCGTGCATTAATAGGATCTGCATGATTTTATCAAACCAATAATGTTTTTGACACATAGACCAATTTCCTATTTGTGCCAGCCTTTGCCTGGCCAAATCCCACAGTGCCCGTGCCTCCCTGCAGATAGCACGAGCCATCGCATGAGCCATCCCATTCGAATGCACCACCGCTCTTCCTTTCCCTCCCCCAGACATTCTTTGACATGATTAGTGGCTAAATCAGATTCTTTAATTGAAAGAAATATAACTGAACTTTCTTCTGCTGGGAATGTGCCAGAGGCCACATCATAAGCAATGTCAAAGAATATTGGAAATAATATAGACCTCTGACATTTGTGTTTAGCAATCCAGCATGCCCCAGGTGGTTTGTTTGGGATCGGAATTTGTCACTGCTGTGAGGAGATAGTCTTTGGTGGTTGGGGCTTAAGGATTGCTGCAAAAAGATATAATAAGATAGGTTTAAACAAGTCACTGGAATGCTACGCTTTAATCTACTACAATGTTTTGCACAGCCATGTCCAGAAGGATTTCTTTATGAGAGACATCCAAGCATTGTCCTACTCTCTCTGAGATGACAACAGAAAAAAATGCCCATTTTTTAGAGCACCTTGCAGCTCAGGTAGGAAATATTGAAATGTAACCACCTCGTTCGGTATTCATACCATTCCTTTGTCTTTCCATCCCATCCTCTGAATACCAGAACAATTGGCAGCTATTCACTGATTCTCCTTCCACAACTGTACAAAACCCAAATTATTTATGAGATCCCACAAGTGGGCCTCATATTACACTTTTCAGATAAGATTTGCATCTTCCAGAGTATTTGTCTTCTCAAAGAATCACTGGGCTGGAATGACTCCTCAGAGGTCATCTCATCCGTCCCCGTGCCCTGAGGATTATCATGTACAGTACAGCCTTTTTGTATCATCTGAACTCTGAAGTGTGTATTTCAAACTGAACCACTTGAAGGTTAGACCAACCTTGTTTCACTTTAATTAAATTTACTTCCCTAATGTTTTCAGCTTTCTCAGAACATCCAATTCACAGTCTCCAGAGTTTGCACACAGCTCATCCCTGATGGTCCTTTGTGTATCTGCAGGAAGAATACTCCACTGCTCAGAGACCCTACCTGGGCGAGAACCGCTGCATGCACCCAGCCACTTAGGATTGGTAGGACGCTGAAGATGTGTCCATGGTGCCTGTTACACTTAGGACTACAATAAAGCCAAGCACTTAACAAATTTTAAAATATTAAGTTCCTTCCATATTGCATGAAACTCACTTCACATATCCCTGCACACTTTGGACAGAAAACATATTTCCCAAAAGCCATGGGCTTGAGAGCAGCAGTTCACTACTCTTGCGCTTCTGTCTTTTGGGGCCTCTACTGTCAACTTCAAAAGAATCATAGTTAGTTGTTAAAATTGATTTCCAACCATTTTTGATTTATTGCTGTATGTCGAATAGATTTATCGAGTTACTGCTCTCCCTTTGCATCTCAGGTGCTTGCTGACAGGCATGGAGCTGCCCTGCGTTTGCACTCACCACACCTCCTGGAGAAACGGAGCTGCTCTGTGGATACAAAGAGGCTTTTTCTGCACGGCAGCTTGTGACCAGCAATCACCTGGGAGGGGAAACCTCTGACACCTCCTTATTCCCTCCAACAGGTAAAAGAAGTATCTTTCACAAATAAATCCTTGAAATGGAAATGTGAATACTTATAGTGGAAGACACACAAATGCATACCCTCACCCAATGCACGTACACAAAGAACTACAAAAAAAATAGGGATTAAATATTTTGAAAGTTTTGCTATTTTCAGTATTAATGTTTCTAGGTATATATTTCTTTGTGAAATGGAGCAACAGGTGAAAGCATGTTCCAAACATGAGGTTTACACCTCCCCTTACAACAGACGAGTCTTGCTGCCAGCAAGGCAGCACTATTCATTTACAGCATCCTTGAGTAGCCACCTCTGTGTAAGCCCCCAGCATTGTGTCCCCAGCAGTATCAAGCACGTGCCTACTTGCAGCTTTGATGGGAGGTCACCTCCCACAAGTACCCAGTTTTAGTCAATCCTCAGGATTGTCACTGGTTAAAGGTTTCACATTCTAATTGCTTGGGGTTGTAGCTTGTTACGGCTGGGATTATTCTGCCTTGTGAATGCACGCTGGCCTAATTTGGCAGCAGCCACTTAAACTGCCCTAAAATTATGCTAGAAATCCTTGGAAAGATGCATTTTGGGGAGTCTTTTATGGCCACTTTGGTGACTTTGTATATACACTATCTGCTCTTGTATAAACCTGTATTTTTCTCTCAGTTGTTTTTCCTTTGCCCCATAGTTAAACTGCTTGTGACTGAAGTACAAAACAGAGTTATTACCATTTTTTCTTGCAGGCAACATCCCATAAAGTTTTAAAGACAGATTTAAACAGCCACAGATTTAAACACTGCACATTACTCATGTCGTTGACACCCTTCACTTTCTACCAAACAAATATTTATTAAAGTACAAACAGTGTTAAAAAAAAAAGCACATATTTTTTCTGTCTTGATCAAATAGAGAGAGGATGGAGTAGAAATGAGATGTTCTAGGAAAACATCTGCAGAGAGAAATTTCTTGCACAAGAACAGAGAGAGATTGTGTGGAGAGGATAGGAGACCATCTTGCAAAGCCAAAGGAAGATGGAGAGCAGACCCCAGAAAAGGGGGTCACCTATTTTTACATCCACTGCACTGGTGCAATTCTGCACGGAGGTGGCTTTGACGCATGGCTGGTGTGAGGAGCAGTGACAAATCCAGATGGGGAAAGTTCTCATTAAAACCCTGGAATAAATGGTGAGTTCATGATACCAGATAAAGCCATCCTTGAGATTAGGAGTGAGGAATAAAGAACTAAGTGTAACCTGCCTGAGTATGGTTACAGGTCAAAACCTTGGTAGGGCCATGCCGTGAATGCCCAAGTCTGGGGCACTGGCATTTAGGAGCTCCCCAGAGTGGCAAGCTGGTGTGGTTAGGAACAGGGCCCTAGAAATGGTTCAGGTCTTGCAGTGCCTCGCAGTATCTCAGCCTCCCTCTGTTAGCTTTAGACTCCTTTGTTGTCTTGTCTTATTACCTGCTAATTCTGGAAATATCTAAAGATGAACAGCTGCAATCGCAAGCAATAAATGCAAATAAAAGCATACAGCGGCCTTGAGCCCTAGCTGTTTTTGATTGCGGTCTCGCCCTTCCGAAGGATGACTACACACGCTGAGATGCCAGTCCCTTAAAACCACAATGTCCCCAGGACCCCAGACCTCGATCTCTGCCCTTGTCCGCTGTTATACTCCTCACGCTGCACACACGGCCGTATGGTGTGAGCCTCGCAGCGCCAAGCGCGGAGGACAGCTGGGTGACAAGGATCGCTGTGGACAGGGGCAGTGGCTGTGCCCAAGGGACGTCTCCATTTAAAAGATAAAAATCTACAGCTTATGCTTGAGATCACCACAGTGGCATCTGGTAACATGCAGAGCCACGTTGCCGTTGGTCGGTTTGTTTGTTTTTTAGCCCCCGTACCTTGTTTCAATGATTAACGAATGGGGGTTGGACACAAATACGTCCAGGTGGGGACAGCAAATAAGAGCAGCATGTGCCAGTGCACAGAATCGGAGCTGGGCAGGATCCTTTGCCAAAATTCAGACTTTTTTTAAGAAAAGGAAAGCATTTTACAATTCTCCTTCAGCCCAGATTGAAATACCCTTGACATCATACAGAGCTTGTCCCAACTCTTCTGTTTAGATAGAAGAGTGCATGGACTTGGAAGAAGTGACAGTGTGGCAGGGTAGGCTGACCTCAATCAGATAAAGGAAACATTTCAAAGCATGGCCCTAACACCACTGCCAGCTCCATTCTCTGGTCCCAGGAAAGAGCTGGGCACCTGCAAGGACCTCCTGTAAGCACTTAGGCCATGGCTTTCCTCCTCTAGTATATCCACCATTGAAGTAGCTTTGGGCTGTGCTTGGATACCTTTAGAGAAAAATTTACAAGGAGTACTCACAGTGATTCTCCTCTGTTTTGTGGGGAAAGGTGGCTCCATCATGAATAAAGAGTCTTTACAGAAGACTATGTGGGCAGCAAGTGGATTTGTTCATCCCTTAATGCGATCACAAAGCTGGAATTAGACTTGCAGCAAGCTTGTGAGAAACAAACTCAATTCTGTTTATCTCAGTGTCCCTGCCAGGCAGCATTTGATTAGGAACACCTCAAAAAGGTGACAAATCCCTGTCAGGTTTCAGTCTCAGGTGGTGTTTAGGGATGCAGCAGTCTGGACACCCCATTTTGGCCACGGAGTAAAAAAAACCATCCTAGTTTTTACTCTTCACATAACAAAAATAGGATGGATTGGGAACATGTTTGTTTTGCACACATCCACACCATAACACACAGATTAGTAACGCGGAGTTAGGTGCAGGATAAAGCTGGTCCAAGTCATGAAAATCCTGTGCTATCTCTCAACCACTGGTGGTTCTGTAGTTGCTTATTTATGCAGTTATTTAGGCATATATGCTGCTGCAGATGCCTATAAAAGACTGGATGCAGGAAAACCCCGCTGGAGTGAATCCTGTCTGTTGAACAGTCAAATGCTCTGCTGTGAAGAGGAAGAGTCAGACCTGGCCTTATCATAAGCAAATACCTGAAAGGCACCAATAATGCAGCTTTAATTGTGTTCTGCCTCAGTGCTAGAGGAGATGCAGCCTTTTGAAATACCCAGATAAAAGTGAAACCTCAGCTTCACTCACATGCACCATATCTGCAAGTTGTGAGCACTGAAAAGACTGAAAGTGTACCTCTCTGCACCTCTAAACAGACAGCAGAGAAGCACCTGGTGTTTGCCTTCCCTTCTGCCTTGGGAACAGGAGATTTTGTTCACCACAAGGCCACGTTTTGCTGCAAAATCACCCAACAAACAGGATTGCTGCTGTATGCTATCAAAATGGGATGCAAAAGCAAATCTTCAAAGCATGACTTAAATAACTTCAGTCTCAAAAGAGGAGTGGAGGGAAACTAATTTAAGCATTTTGCTATGCATGAAGTGTTTAGTTTCTGAAGTACAGTGCTTGCTATTAATACGCCCTACTAGAGGCTGTTAGAGGCTCTTAGCTCTCCACACACCCATCGAAGGGCACACTTTTCTCAGACTGCTGGTACTAACTCTTTGGAAAATGGCATTTGTTGCTCTGAATGCTTTGTGAAACTATTGTAGCTGAAGGGGCAAGAGGAATTTTTTCCTTTGTTTGTAATGCTTCCACAATCCTAAATAAGCATTGTCTATAGCACTGTCTGAATTGCCATGACTTGTTCCCACCCACTTACATGGCATAAGATCCTTCAGTTCAGAGTAGCCAAGCAGCTAAGAAACTTTAAACTTTATGTAAAACGAGAGTCACAAATCACAGCCTAAATTCAAACTAATCTCAGTGAGTATATGCTCCAGACCTACTTTCTATGTAGACAATAGACAGTCTTTTCTGAATTATAGCAGTGGGGCCTGATTCTGCAAGGTGATGAAAGCCACAAAAGGCAGAGGGGGTTGAGGACTCTCAGGGGTCTTGGTGATTCGTGCTACTCAGTCCTGTCTCCGCAGAAAGAGAATAGTAATGGACAAATTTAACTTTGCCCTTAGGAGTTTTATCTGGCCTCCTCCACTCCTCGACCCCCTGAAAGGCATCTCACCGGGCTGGCTACTTCTCCAGATCTTGTTTTAATTATTTAAGTTGAACTAGAAGAGTTTTTGTCATTCCTTTTTGTGGAACACTCTGTACTTGGGGGGCCTCAGCTGGATATCCTGGGTTATGCAACCAATGGTTAAAGCTATTGTTTTCAGAAAGAAATTGCATGAATCTCATTAAATGCACTCTGATCAGGGGAGGCGGGACACGTCTTTAAAACTGCATTTGGATCCAATCCTATTGTCCTAGATAGGGCTGCCTGCCCTCATTTCTGATTTAGTCTTAAAGAAACTATTGTTTAGCCTTAATTAATTTCATATTGGGTCGTATTATCATATTGAAACTGGCATTCGCTTGGAGATGCCTTCAGACGGTGGAGAATTGCTTTAAACCAGGAGAGGGCAGCAATTTCCCTGACAAGACAGAAAAGGCAGTACAAGGGTTTATTTAAAACAGGTTTGACAAGGTATAAACAATTCAAAGGGCACTAGCAAGCAAGAAATGGAAAAAGAAAAACATGCATGCAAGAAAAAGGTTTGTCATTCATTACCCAGCTATTCAAGCCACAGGTGTATAAATACTTCAGCCTTTATTGGCCTCTTGACTTAGATAGTGTTGAGCATTTGTTATCATTCTTAGACGCTTTACAGCCCCTACGATGGACTACAGCCTACATTCATAAAGGAAGAGAACCAGTATGTCACTTTTCTTTCTCTCCAACCCCCATATTTATGTACATAAGCAGAATTGGTACTGGAAGATCTTGTTCTTCAACACATCAAAGTGGACGAAAAACTAGCCTTCAGTCAAGAGCCATCCTACAAGCCAAACTAATTCCTGATGCAATTTTATTTCATTTTTGCCTACTGTGAAACTCTTGCAGAAAGGCCCGATGATGACAACAGATTCTGCCCTTGCTCCTAATCTCCCTGTCTCGGCAGTATTCACACTCTCCCTTCACGGATACAAGCTGTTAACTAGCACTACTCTAAACAGATTAATGGTTTAATACAGAGAAGAAGCAGAATATTCCGAACATTTCCTTGGAGTCATATTGCTTTCCTTTTGTTAAATTAAAAATTAAAAAATAACCAAGTTACCCACAGCCTGTGTGCCAAGTAACACAAAACACACGGCTGGTGACAGCAGGCCAGGGCTCACCGAGTGGCAGCCTGAACTGCTGGGATGTTTGATAGCAAGTCTCGGTGGCACCGCGTTACCTATTGCCTTTGGCTGGGCAGAGCCTGCGGGTCCCATCCAGCCTTCCTTGTCCCTGCCCTTGGGCACTGCTGGAAGGAGGTGATCCCTCAGCTCCTTCCAAGGACATCTTGAGAAGGACATGAAAGGAAGGAAATCAGTGTTAGGTGTGTGATGGTCACAGCACACCATAAGGTTGTAACAGTTATGAGCTGGGTGACAATGTTTGGGATTTTTCTCACAAAGAGTTGATTTTCCTAATTTTCTTTTGTTTCATTTCTTTATGCCAGACTTTCCCTTGAGGAGCTGCTCAAGGACTCCCTTTTCTGCAAAATAGCAGACAACAAGTCCTCCTTTTTCCAAAATAAAAAAAACAAATTAAACCAAAGCTAGGGATACTTGGACTAATACAGAAACATGCTGGAGTTGTCTTTGGAGAAAAGAGGGATTTGGAGAATCCTAGCAGCTCTTCCTCGCCATACATTTTCTTTTCAGGAAAGCAAAATGAAAGGCAACTGCCAGAGCTACACAGGCTAAGTGCTGCTAACCCAATATTTCCAGGGAGGGCAAGAAATCTGGAGTTTTTTTCACCAAAATGTGAGGCAGTTACAGTCAGCTTACAGACAGTGAGTGACTTGTTCACCACTCTGCCTGTGTCTGCTTAAACAGAGGAGGCAGATCCTCCTCTGGTGTAAGCTGCTGATAAAATCGATCCTTTGATTCCAGTGACAATTTTTAACGCATTGTTGTTAAAATACTTTAAAGGTTTGGACGCTGATTTTCCTTGTGCAAACATAGATACCAAAAAAGGGGTGATAGATCCAAATAGCTCCAGGAAAAAAAAAATAAAAATAATCAAAATACCTAGGAGCTATAGAAAGTAATTAATACATCTTGAACAGGAATGCTATATCCCTTCTAGAGAATGACCTGACCAACCATTTTTAATAGATGTTTATCTTCTTTTGTGGTGTTTAGCAAATAGTTTGAGAAGCTGTCATGGTATATATTGCATCTTGATTCCAGCTATTTAGTACTTGTAATTCACAGTATACTCTAGACATGCCAATTTTTCATTAGAAACAGAACTTTTAAACAAGAATGTAGAAAAATGGGGGGGGGGGGGGGAGACAGCAAACAAAAAAAAAACCAAAAAAACCAAACACCAAACATTTTGAGTACAGAATCTGTACTGTATATTGTTCTACCATTTAAAGACACTCTTCTAAATAACTGAAAATCCTTGTAACCTGCAAATTGTGGAATGGCAAACCCATACGATACAAATTGTCATTGCTATTCACAGTGCTATTCACCAGTGCTTTTATTTTTTAAATACCACCTCTAATCATCTTTCTCCCATCATAACATTGCCCTGTCATCACTTTCCCTCCCTTCCCCCAGGCAAACGTTGATGTAGGAAATGCAGGAAAAATTTTGTTCTGAAAAACAGATGGGCACTTTTCAACTTTGGGTTTTGTTTTTTGTTTGGTTATTTTATTGTTTTTGTTTTGGTTTTGTTTGTTTTTTAATAGCATCTTTTGTCTCCTGAACATTTGTTCTACCTTTGACCTTTGTGATATCCTTCTCTATATTTTAACTTCAGAGGATTATTTAAAATAATTATATATATATATAAAAATCTTATTGTAGGTTACCATTGCAACTAAGGTTCTTTCCTTGCAAATTTCTAATGAAAACAGATGACCAGATTTCCAGGCTTTTTTCTACTTTTCAATCAACCCTGAGAACAGCTAATATGTTGCAAATTTTAACATTACCTTAAGACTCAGCATTTGATATTACACAGGAAGAAAACAAACCCAAAACCAAACGACAACATAATTACTTCCTTCACGTTATTTTATCATCTGCCAGAGCAAAAAGTAACTTTCAGATAGATGCCTGACCTGAACACTAGCTTCCAGGATATTGGGTCACTGTAATTTGCTGATTCTGATAGCAAGTCTGTCTGTGAAAGTCTTCAAAGAAAAGCAAGTTAACATTTCACCTCGGGAACAAAAGGGGAAGGGCCATCTCTAGGTGAGACAATCGGTTCAATGACTCGTTTCTAAAGGTTGCTTATTTGGAGCTTTTATGATCTCTGTAACAATAACCCAAGTAGCACAAGAATGATGCTGTAGCACAAGAACGATGTTTATCAGCTGATACCGGCTGCAAAGGTACCAGTAAAGAAGAGAGAAAAAGAGAAGATGAAGTTCTTTAAATAGGTTGTTCCCATCTGATCCGTGCTTGCCGAGAACCGCTTTCTGGAATCGCTTCTAAAGTCACGTCTGTGATTAGAGCCACCCATACCCATGTCCAGAATGATCGCTATCTAAAAGATAAAGGAAAAAAAAAAAAAAGAAAAATCATTCTCCAGAAGCTCACATAACGGCGTTATGGATTGGGGATAATTCTGTATGTTTTAGCTGTTACTAACGGCTGAGCAAATTAGTGGTTACACGGGGAAAAAAACCCAAAAAACAACATAGCAAAGCAGCAACACCTCCCTCGCCCCAGTTTTCTGCGGCGCTGGCAGCCAAGCAGCCCGTTGGGAAGAAGCTCGGGCAGGTGAGATGTGCCGGCTGGTGCCGGGCTGAGTCTCCCCGCAGCAGGCGGTGCCCGGGGCACTGCGGAACCCGCGGCCGCCCCGCTGCCCCTGCCCCTGCCCCTGCCCCGGCCCCGGCCCCGGCCCCTGCCCGCGGGACAGCGCCCTCGGGACCCCGCGCCCGCCTCCTTCACTGCAGCGCTCGCTGCGGGTTTGCTTAAACAAATTAGCAGGGGAAGGAGGGGTGATACTGCATTGTTTTCCCCTGCGGGAAGAGAGGCGAAGGAGGCTGCCAGGTAGCGGAGAGGGGAGGGCCGGCTGCCCGGGGGCTGAACTAGCCACCCTGGCCCCGGGCTGAAAAGCAGGAGCAGAAGCCGGGGCAGGCGGCGGGACCTGCCCTCCCCGCGCACCGACTGACCCCGCTGCAGTTCAGGCCGGGAAATCCCAGCTCTGCCAGGCCGCTCGATCCCGAGTGCCTGGGTCCGCAGCGGCGGGAGGGAGGGAGGGAGGGAGGGAGGG
>JANVCC010000271.1:2059750-2081415 GCA_025345505.1 Todiramphus chloris collaris
GAGGCCGGCGGGTTTGCAGCAATACTTTGGCTTCAGCGGAGAGCCGGGATGGCAGGAGGAAGGACCCTTCTCCCCACAGCACCTGGGGTGCAGCCCGTGAGCCCCCTTCACAGCGTTTTTGTACCTATCAAATTTACAAGCACTTTCGGCAGCAAAATTTGTTCGCAGGGACTGGCTTGTTTCAGAAACAGCGCTCACTTGGGCACCGCTGTAGTGGGAAGCCAAATAATCTTTACAAATTTCACACAGGTATGAGAGAAGAGAGCAGAGATAAACCCCCAACCTGCCAGCACCAAGCAGAACAAAATCTGGGCTGGGCAGTCTCTGTGGAGCTTGTCTCCCTGTCTCCCTGCCCTGGGAAGGGGAGAGAGCATACATGGTGACATGAAACACTTCAGAGAAAAGCAAACAAATATTGGCTTCTCTGGAGAATCAGAAACATAATGATACCATAATGCTCAACGTTTATTTTTCACTGCCTCGGGCTGCTTGGCAGAATGTCACAGTACAATCATCTAGGCATAAGAGATTAACTGATGTCTATTTTGCTGTAAAGGCTCCACACTCTCCTGTTGAAGGGCTTTTACACCTGCTGAGGAACGCTGCTTCCCAGTCACCATCCAGCCGCAGCACCGAGAGGGAACCCCAAAGACTCTGCTCAAGTTGGAGCATGCGGGTTCCTCAGCCCGTTCCCAGAACGCAGGCTGGGCTGCAGAAACCAGCCAAACGCCAAACTGAGCTCTAGCTGCAAAGATCTTCATCTAAACCATCAGATCAGCAAAGCCGAAACCCGTGGCAGAGGGGCACGCCAGACGCGAGGGTTTAAATCGCATTGCGCTCTGCACGCGGGCTCGCTGCATCCTTGGTCTCGAGGAAATTCTGCATTATGGTACAAAATCTCAGGCTTGGCTGAAGGCAGTGAAAACTCCCCCTCTGAGCTGGGGGTTTCACTTAATATACTTCAGAGCAATTAAATGTGTCAGTGTGGGAACTGAGTGCTTTTTGGAACAGGTGGATCTGCTGTCAGCACAGTCACGTGTCTGTACACAGCCTGAAACAATGGCTTAAATATGCTACTTTTGTCCCCGAGTGTAAACAGGCAGCAGCCGTATCCCCTATAAATGATCTTTTGCCTCTGATTGGTTTCCTTATCAGGCAAGCAAATATGAATTCAGCATCGATGGAATGCATTAATGCTGGGAAGAACAAGGGAGACAAATGGTATCAATACATCTGTCAGTCATGGCTCCTGTCCCACTCCCAATGTATTTACTTAATTTGGAAAGCAGTAGGGCATCCTGCATCTGAAGCTCATGCCGTGCTTATTTCAAGGCTAAGTATTAGAATTTTATTAGCCTGTACCAAGAACTGTTTCTGTAAACTTTTTCCCAAAACAACATTAAAAACATTTGCATCATTTTAAGTGGCTGGCTGAGAAACAGCTTATTAAAATCAATAAAAAATAAACAACAAAAAAAAAAATTTAAAAAAGGAAGAGGAAAACCCACTACAAAACTGACTCACTATGATAAGTTTACTTTTCCCTAGGCAAATGAACACTTGCGCCCATTTTGGTGGCATCATTACTTCTTCTACATCCTGAGATTTCAGATTTTAAGATCACTAAAGCACCTTGGCATCACAGCAGAAAGCCTGCAGCTGGCAGAAACACATATTTCAATATTCACATGGAAGTATGGAAGAAATCATGCCCTGTTTAGACAAGAAAAATACTATTCATATCAGCTGTTATTCAACAACAGAAAAGTCATTTGCACAAAGTGGTGAAAAAAACGTGTTATTAAAAGTCCCTGAGACTCATCAGGTCCCACCAACTTTAGAAGGTATCAAAAGAATGTGTCCTATTGCAAGTGCTGTTCAGGACCGGGCAGCCTCAGTGGCATGACTGAGACAAACCTTGTCTGAAAAGCACATGAAGAGTAATATTTATGGACCAGGTTTTTCACAGGTTTTAAAATAATTTTGTTCTCGATGGCAGCTTCCGGGTGCATTAAATATCTGTAACGAAGAGACATCTCAGGAATACTAATTGGCACTAATCCCCACCATGCAGTCCCACGCTGCACATGGTCTGTGTCACACAGTGCGGGAGCTGCTGTGCCACCCCACAGCCCTCCTGCTGCAGCCACAGCTGCCCCCAGCCCTACGCAGGCTGGAAACCATCTCAAGCACACCTTAGGCACCTGGAATTAATATTACCACACATCCTCATGTAAATCACACAGAAACTGAGCGGAGAAGCTATGATTTTGTTCAGGTGTGAAGTTGGATGCACAATTTTGTCTCAGCCCGTGTGACTACCAGTGCTACCTGCTCCTTCATCCCTCTCGTGTATTACACGCTCTTCTTGTATTCTGCCTCCTTCTTGACTTCAGATGCCTTTGGGGCATGAAGAGCGTTTTGCTCTTGCCTCACACAGCACCTAACACAGTGGTATAAATAACCATAATGAATGAATCAGTGCCACAAACAGTCCCTGTCTGCAGGAATCTGCTGAATCAGCAGTGCTTCCCAGGGGAGGTGCATTTTGTAAAGGCTCCAAAAACTGTGGAAAGGCCAAATGAATGCAAGGATGCCCTTGCAGATACTGCCACACAGATGCTTCGAGTTATATTACACAACAACTGATCTTGGGAAGCAGTATCTTCCTGCTTCAGTGGGTTTTCAGGGCCGGGGACAATCTGCCCCCAGCCTGCCTTCAGAGCAGGCTCTGTGCAGACCCCCAAAATCCCACTGGGTTAGCATGGGCAGCCACCCTCAGATGCACCCAACAGAGATATAGCTGGCACCAATCCATCTGGTTTTGGTTTATCAGCCTGAGGCCGTACCCCTTTGCAGCTGGGAGAGGCCCTCAGCTGAGATGTAGGACAAGGTTTGGATTTACTCTCCTGGCCCTCTGCAAAGATCTCTGTGCATCCCCTCGGCCACATCTCCTGCCAGAGGCCAGCAAGTGCAGACAGGGCTGGTGTGCACAGCTCTGCTCCCATTAAAGGTAATGGGAACTGAGAGCCCAACTGTCCTTGGTGCCTTGGGAAATCTGCTCTGGGTCATCTCATACTTTGGTTGCAGGTCAGTTGGAGAGGAAAAAAAAAAAAAGTTAAAAGGAAACAAAAGGAAATGCAACAATTTCTGTAGAATTGGTTAAGTTTTCCTTAAGTATCTCCTTTCCTAGCTATTCTTTGTTTTACCCCACTCATAGTCAAAGCCCAGTGCTGCAAAACCTTATTTTGTGGGGTTCCCGAAGCTGTGCTCCCGCAGCAGGTGCGTGCAGGGCCAGCGGAGCTGCTCCTGGGCTCCAGCCTGCTCTGCTGATTCAGTGAAGCTGAGGATCGGGCCCTGGAGAGCTTTATTTCTGCCAGAAGAGAATGTTTTCACACAGGTTGTCCTGGGAGACTAACAGCATTTCTAACGTATGCAAAAAAAAAAAAAAGGGAAAAAAAAGGGGGGGGGGAGGAAAAAAAAAAAGATAAAAAAGCGCCTAGACACAGAACAGAGCTCAACGCCAGGCTTATTTGTCTCTCTCTGAAATGTAAGCATTCTTTAGGACAGGATCTTTAAGCCGTGGGTTGTAAAAAGCTGTTTGTTTTGTAGTGACCTTCTTCTTTTATGTAACATGATAGGCATGCTTCAGCGAGTACTGAATGCAGCTAAACATATGTCGTCAGCTGTGCATTGCTGCCCCTTCTATTAAAATAGATTTTGGTAGCATATGTGGGAATAGACTTGCCACAGACACTCAAGGGAAATGAAGGAATACGGGGCAATTAGCAAGAGCAATCCCCAGACCTCTCCACTAAGCCTCTGTAGGAAGTACAAAGACTTATCTCATGGGCATGGAAACAATTAAGGTCAACAAGTAATCGTGGAAAAGGAAACTTTAAAAACAAGAACATGGTAAATGACCTAGTAAACACCCCTTTTGCCCCCCTCACAGACTTAGGAGGCATTTCATCTGGGGTTCATATGCACAATCTAGCTGGCTTTTGCCTCCCCAGCCCCCCTCACATAATGACTTCCCGTTGCAATTTCCTGGAGGAAGTTGCTGGAGTGATCTTTTAGTGATAAAAATAAGCCGTAGTGATTCTTAATTTTCAGTCAAAGAATTCTCCTAATCTCCTAATTAAGGAGCGAATGGCAGCAGTGTCCCTTAGAAAGCATCAATGGGACAAGCAGCCTGTGCAGAAGAATGCAGTTACTCTGGAAGAGAGAAGTATCTTATGGATCATTTGGCCAGATGGATAATATCCTGCGTCTGATTCCTTCTCAGAGGTACATGCAGAAGCACTATTTTTGACAAGAGAAATCCTTCACAACGATTTTCTTTTTTTACAGGTCATTAGAGTTAGAGAGCAGACATTGTTGCATCCTTTCTCACAACTTTAGAAGCATTAATTGAATAGTGGAGTGTCAGCTGTAATTGGTAGTCCATGCTCTGTCACTCATTTTCTCACTTCCCTCTCTAGTGGGCAGGAAAGAATTTCTGAGGGTTATGATGACACCAGTGAGTTCTCTGGGGTTTTTGTGTATTTGTTTTCATCAGTCATACTTAACATATGGTATTTACATGTCCTTTTCACAAACACTTGATAGCTGACCTGAAACACAGCACTCGAGTGACTGCTGCCAGCTTGTACCTCCTGAATTACATATGTAACAAGCAGTATCATGTCAATTTAAAACACGGTTATTCACCCAGTCAATAAAGCCACAGTCTGATACAGAAGCCCCCCCAACATGGACAGGGAATGGAAAAGAGAGGGCTTTGGTTTTGGAAGGCCATCAGCTGCCCCAAAAATGAGGCGTGTCTAATGACACACAAAACTTGTCTGAGCTCAGGTACGTGCACCAGATCCTGTCTTTATAGTTAGCCAGATGCAAATCTTTCCATTTACTGCCTGTATTTATATACTGGCCAGACCAATAGAGAGGTCTGTGTCTAGTTGTATATTTTGTAGCTGAGGACCAAACACAATTCATTACAGAGTTTGATCCCCATGTCCCTGTGTGACAACAAGCTGTGCTTATTTGCTCTTTCATCATCCTCACAATTTACCACAACAGTTTGAGCTGTGAGGAAAATAACAGATAAGATCATATTAAACAAGTCTAATAGTTTTGCCATATGAGGCAAAAAACCCCTCTAACCCCAGATATGTAGGACTTCACTACTGCCAGTGCATCATCAGAACGAAAGGACGCAGTTAAGAAAAGGGAGGAAACTGGCTTTGTGCAAGTATCTTTTGCTTCTTTGTTTGCCTGCTTACCACATCATAATCTCATCCTAAAAATGTGTCCATTCAATGTCACAAATATATCTGAAGTCCCTGTCGCTTGTTTCTACTGCAGGGTACTCACAAGATGCTTTTAGAGAAAGTACTCAAGCAGTACATAACCTGAGGCTAAATCTGGCATACAGTGACTATAACAAACCATGACATCTGTCACAGCTCTTCTTGGGTAAACCTATAATGATTGCTCTGACCAGAGAAGAAGACATCTGAAGGCAGTAACTGAATAATGCTAATGATACTTCATAAGCAGCAGAGTTCAAATATAATGATGCATTTCTCTGAAGAAAGATGCTGAGAGCTGAGAGGGGTCTGACTGGCAGATATTTACCCCCCATCCGGTTTTCTGTCCATAAACATCCTTGTGAAGTGCTGCAGGCGGGGAGCTCTCATTTTATGCATCCCAAACTGCAGCAGAGACCACAGTATCTAGCAGAGGGAATACATGTGTCAAATGTGTCAATAGAGATGATATAATTTCATCTGTGTATTTTTGGCATCAGTCTGTATCTATTAAACAGCAGCACACGGGTATCATCTGCTTGCATATGCAGTACCACTTTAACCTCAGCAGCAATAATTCTTGTTGTTGTAAGTTCGTAAGTTCTTTGGGCTGAGGAATGTGCCTTCATCCCACCAGTATTAGTAGTTAGTGGTATTTTTGTGATGTAGTGGATTTCAGCAGAGAAAATCAGGTGTGCCAGGTGTGAGGCTCCACAGAGGGGTCAGGAGATGCCCCAGTGAGCTAACAGCCTAAACAGGCAAGACAGACAACAGAAATATCATCCTGGTCTCAGAGCTGACGTGCAGAGAGGCGACACATTTTGCCCAGGGTCACAGGGAGGGCTGTATCAGAATGCAAACCCAGATCCTCCTAATTCCAATCCAGTATCTATTAGAAATTGTTATCTTAACCACTGTACTCAATATACTTGCAGTATTTTATATGTGGCTTTGGCTAATACTTCTATATCAGATGTGTCTGCAGCAAATGTTTGTACCATAAATCACTCTTTTTTTTTGAGGATGTGGCTGTTAACAATAATTCCTACGTGTTTCTAGTAACCATTTCCCATTAGCCACAGCAGAACCTCAAAAGTGGCCGATGATTGACAACTGTTATACAGGGCAGTATTCCTGTGTCAACTTATTCACAACACCTGTCATCACTTCTTGTCAGTAATCTTGATCTAGTTATGATTTAATTTATGCCTCGTGTGTCATAAACCAGCACTTAATTATTTTTCAAAGCAATCGAACAAACTCTTTTGTGGATCAGCCTCATTTCTTTGACAGATGCTGAAATTAGACTATTCCGTGCACAGCTCTTACCACTCTGGCAAATAAGCAGCACACCAGTGCCACTGCTCACAGCTTTCCACTCCAGGACTCTCGATATAATAGGAGCAACGATACAAAATTCCCTGCAGTAAGGAAAGAGAGTCTGACAGCACACACAATTCACACTGATGTTACGCTAATGACAGAGAATTTCTGACAACATAAGATTGGATTTGGAACTGTTGCTGAGAGTGCCAAGGTTTGCTTTATTTTCAGAGGATTCTGCATGCTTTGGGCGAGATTCCCACAACACATTGTCTTCCTGCAGCCACGGCTGCTAATAGGCGCTCACGTGTGCCCTGAAATGCAGGTACAGAGCTTATCTCCTTCGTATCAGCATCAAGGCAAGGAAACTGGGCTTCCCAAAGGAAAAGGTCATTGCAAAATTAAAAGATGGGATGTAGCAATAAAAAAGTCATTTTGTTGGAAGTTAACATTGGCTGCTCTTACATGTGCAAGGCATCACCACCACTGGCAATATCTCAAGACATAGAATGTTTCCAAATTTTAAGCATTTCAGGGGAAAAGGACCACTTGGGCAGTAAAGGGCATTCACACCACTGAGTTTTACTTGTTGGTATCACCTAATGAAAACAAGCACTGCATTTTAATAGTATTGTCCCATTATTGAGTACTACAGCAGGATCAGGAACTTTTAAACCTAGCACAAAAAATGCACTGCGCAAGTATTCCAAGGAGTGAAAATCCTCAATTAATGGAACAAGACTGAGAGAAATACACATTTTAAAGAAAAAAGAGCAAAGGCAGAGGTTTTAAGAAGCCATCCGAGCTGTCCATTATCATACAGGAAAACACCAGCACTGCCACAAAACACAGACTGCCACGATCTTTCAGAGAGGGACCAAGTAACATCCAGAAGTCCCTTCCAACCTCAAATGTTCTGAGATGATTGGGAGTGACAGCACAAGGCCATCAGCTGGCTCCCTCAGTTCTCATGGGCCCATTCCACCAGGTCCCATGGACTTCTGTATGCACAGTTTATTCAAATGTTCCCTAACGTGATCCAACTCCAAGGGCAAACCTTCCTTGCTCAGAATTTCCCTCTGGTCCCAGGACCTGGGAGTTCTCAAGGCAGATCTTACCAGCAAACACTGAGACAAAGAATTCATTTTGTTCCTTGGCCTTCTTCACATTCTTTTGTCACCAGGTCCCCTTCCCATCCCACTCCAGACTAAATTTCAGAAGAGCTTTGGCTTTCCTAACTCCATCCCTGCATACTGGGACAGTGTCTTGGTAGTCCTCCTGGGTCACCTCTTCCTGCTCCCACTTCTTGTATGCTTCTGAAACTCAAGAGAAGGTTGCCAAGCTATGTACAGAAATAATCTGTATTAATTTATCTGAATAAACCACTTTTGGCTTGGAATACACCTCTTTGGTTCTGTGTATTCACAAACTGCATTTAACTTTCAAATTCCTGACCTGGTGCCAAAAGAGACAACCCATGAGAAATGCATTTAAGGACAGTACCAATTACAACTGGGAGTGCCATAAAGGCATCACAGCAACAGCTGATCAGATCCCAGATGAAAATCACGGTTAGAAATCCCTCTACAGTTGCCCTCAATGAGTCTGTAGCACCACACACTTCAACTCACACTGGGAGGGAACAAACATATCAACCAAGTTATCTTTCTGACAATAACTTCCTGTAACTTGTGTCATTTTAAAAGCAGATCTAAATTATATCTGAGCTGATATCTCAGGACTGATTCTTATGAATTCACCTCTGGATCTGAATCTGAACAATCCAGCTGGGCAGCTTCTCTGGAACAGGACAAGCATCCCAAGCTTTCAAGCATGTGCCAAATGTTTTGTACAAACACAAAGTCCGAACCCAAGGCATGCTGTTCTCAAATCCTCATAGGCTAAAACATTAGCAAGAGCTAATAATGCAATTAATTAATCCTTTTCCTATAACACACAAATCAACAAGAGATTCCTTTCCCCAAGTTCTCAAAAAGGAAAAAACAATACATATATGCTGGGGACAGAAAATGAAAGATCAGCCCATCTGCTAGGTAAGAGAGATCTAAAAGCCATCTTCCTTCTCAGCTGCCATTCTCCCTTAGCAGACCTGTACTATAATCCAGCAGCATTATGTGCAAACTTACATTCATTTTATAACAACAAGCAAAGATCTAGATTTCTGCAACACCTGATCAGTAAACAGAAGAATTTAAAAGACAGGAATGAATTCAGAAGTAACGGCAAAGACTCTTATGTGTGTTTTCATTTGTTCCAGCAAGACTTAGAAAAAAACAAACTAGAACTTTTCTTGTGATTTTTCATTCATCAAAAATTGTTTCTAACAGGAAAAAATGCATCATCTCAAACACTCATGGCAAACTTTAGCACAGAAAGAAGTGTGCATAAACATTTATAATCAGAACTTCTCCATGCTGAACATAAACCAATAAAAAGATGATTACATACATAAACACACGTGCACACGTACACATATATACTGAGACCACATTTATCCCTTTTGCTAAACTACTTCCTTATAGGGTGAAAGGTCAGACTAATCAGACATAAATTAACTACAGCTGGGGAGAAACTTTACAAAGAAAATGCTTAAAATAATTGTATTACTTTTTTTAACCACATTATTGCTTCTTTCAAAGCGAACGAGTTGGCATGTGTGCAAACACAGCAGAGCTAACAGTTAGCGAAAGGGAGAACTGGAGAGGAAGCGTTCACTCAGTTAACCCAAACACACGTATGTAACATACATGGAGACAGCAAATATTCTGAGTTTGTTTAGTAAATAAGCACATATAGATGGCCATGTTGCCCTGTAAAGAAAGCACTAGGCAGCTTTTAGTGCACAAATAAATGAGAGGTTTTAAGTAAAACACTTTCCAGCACCACCCACTCAAACAACAATATTGTCATAGTTTCATTTTACCACTCCAAATGGCAATGCAAGTTTTTGCCTGTTTGGAAATGTAATGTCGAAGCAACTTCTTGTTTTAATTTAAGCAAGCAGAAGCTGCCAACCATTTTTGCTTTCCAGCCAAAGAGAATTTATCTTACACATTTATTAAGTCATCATGTAGTTAATTACAATCATTTTGTAAATAGTGTGTTAGAATGAAGACAGCCATCCAGCCCTGTTAAGCTAACACTGATAGGAGACACAAATGGGCCAGCCTCAAAGCCATGCAAAGTCACTGTCATTCCAACAGTATCGGTGGAAATACCTGAGTTTAAATCAGCTAAAGAAACAGCCCACTTACGTTTCCCCTGACAGAGATTCAGTTACAAATATTAGGTGTGTTTTCTCCAACCAAGGCTGTCTCAGCAAAACTCCTATCCATGTTCCAAACTGGTGTTTTCACTTAAAGTAGCTGTTCTTGGTGGTATCTTCCTTGTCCAAGGTTATTTTGGTAGAGAAGGGGAGATAAATCACATAGTGAATAAATCACAGGGAATGGAACTTCATTCACGGCACAGAAGTGTAAAAAAGAAAGGTTTGATAGACTGACACTTATTGTGCTTGGGTGAAACCCTCCCTGATCAAAGCTTTTAATCTTAAAATAGTAGGGACAGTAGTGTGTGGTTTTCTGAATGTTTACTTGATTGTTTGGTTGGTTTTTTCAAGCAGACTGATATCAAACAAAAAGTTAAGACATTTTCTTTGGAGGATGATACCTGATTTTGACTAGCTAATAACCTATTTCTCATTCTTCACATGACACTGTAATCATAATAATTTTATGAGATCAAGTGTTATTACCTCCATATTCTAAGAGAAGAAAAGAAAAAAAGACCAAATTCTGCTCTTATATATAAGTGTAAAGAAAGCTACTGCAAACCTTCAGTGAAGCAAAAACACTGACAGAGCAGAATTTGGCGCTCCGTCAATTTTCTGAAGGCTGCTTTACATATAAAAAGTTACACTGGATTAACAAAATTATGTGGTTTTAAAATAGATAATTAAAGCAATACAGCTTTATGTGAAAATACCCTTGAAATAAACTTAACCTAGTTTATAGGAGTTTAGCTGCACTGGTTAATTTACAACGCAGCTGTAAATTGCAGTGAAAACGGTTGGCAGCAGCAGCCTTCAACGTACTTACTTGTATCAGCACAATGGTTTACATGAGCTTAGTTTAAACAGAGCCTTAAACCACATCAATATCCATGCTGAGTCAAGCTCTTGCATCCTCTTCTCCTTGATTTGTTAGGTTTTTCTAGCCCAGTTTTAAAAACATAAGGTATAATTTGATAAATACAGGTATATCAGAACAGAACAGCCAAAGCGAGGACACTTGGCCATAAGCTGAAATTAAAAAATTCTTTCCCTTACCTGCTCTGACATTCAAATACAAATAAAAGGGAATGTTAATGCAGAACCTTTGTGTCATGTGTCATCAGAATGAGAGAGAAACTACAGCTCCACTTTGCTCTGCTTCTTCCAGACAGACTTCATTCAATGACTCAAAGGGGTGTGCAAGGGTCAGTCACAGACCTAAGTGTTATTTTCATGCCAGTTATAGAAATGTAACATTCTATAGATACCTATGATGTGTTATAAAATGCCTCATTCTGGTGCTTGTTATTTCCTCTGCCTACGACAGAATACACTTTGCAGGAGCTGACTGTGCAAATACAACTTCTCAGGAGGATGGGACCACTGGAGCCATCCTCCCACAGCTACTGCCCCACAGTAGAGCACACTGCATATCAGCAAAACACTTAAGCAGGTGCTTATCTTTAATTACCTGCTTGCAATGTGCAGGCCTGAGAGGTTTATGAGCCCTTGACAGAGGTTTCTGAGCCCTTTATAGAGGTTTCTGTTGTAAATCCTAATCTTTGACTTTTCCAAAATAAGAGAAACTGGAAGGGCAGAGACAAGCCTTTGCTCTCAGCTAGAAATCAGCTGCTTGTCATGGATGGAGAGCAGCTGATGTGAGACTCAGAAGGGCAAAAAGATCAACTTTCAGCTGTTGTTGGCTGTACTTGGAGCAGCTTTTGGCTGAGGCGTGGCTGGGTGCATTGCCACAGGTCAGACGAGCCCCGCGCCGAAGCTTTGGCAACCGTGCTGCTCTGTGGCAGCTCACTCAGCTGAGGTGCCGCAGTCATGTGTCCTCTGCTGCCTTGTCCCGCTCTCCAAAGATGAATATAGGGACGTCACATATGAAGAAGAGTGGAATTCACAGACATGACGTGTTATTTAAAGTCTTTTTTTTTCTTCCCCCTTTTCACTCAAAGACACGTACAGATGCCCAAGCCGCTGTTTACACCAATGTTAGAATGCTGTCTATTGTAAATTGGAAAATTAGGTTGCAAAGACATTTCAACAACTAGTAAAACTACTCACAGTTCATCTGAAATTACATTTTCAGGATTCAGAGTGAGTTACCTCATCATCATAAATGACCCCATTGTCCAAAACACAATAAGGACATGTCTTAGAAAGAGACAAAGATGACATTATTTTCCTTGGTCTCTATTAATAGAGATTCCCCCGAACAGAAGAATCATTTGAGTGGGGATATATTTGGAGGCAAATAATGAATAGGTCCTTCTAGTAATTCACAAGACTATACTGTTGAGAATGTAACAGTTATTTAGGTTTCTTTTTTTTTAATTGCATACTCTTGAGTGATTGCACATGCAATTAGTTGTTTGCTTTCAGAAAATAAACTGCACTGTATAAAGAATTTCTTCACTTCCCCCCCCCCCCCCAATGTTCCAAATTATTAGAGAAATGTCTAGCTATCTCAGATATGAGTAGGATCCCTCATGAAATAAAGAATAAATTTTATTCTCTAGCACCATGAAGCAATCTGGATATTCATCTGGCTCTGATCTTCACCTCATAGCCTTCCTGGAGAGGGAATTTCTGCAGACACTTGGGTAACATAGAGCCAATATTGTGTCTGCAGCCCTGAAATGGAAAAGAAACTGATTTAAAGCTACCCACAAAACTTGAACAAGAAGGTTGGAGATCACTGCTGTTGCTGCTGGCAGCAGCTACCTGGCTGCTGGGTACACAGAGGGGCAGAGTGGGCAAGGGAAAGCTAGAGACAGAACTGCTTTGAAAATATATATGTCAGGACAATCAGAAGAGCTCTGGGGAAACTGCACTGGAGAATGAAAAAACATTTTGTAGCAGTGAGGACATAAACACCTCCAAATTTGTTCCATGCTTCCAATAGGGATTAAGAAATTTTTCTTTTTTTTTGCTGCTGTTTGTTCCTACTCAGAAGATGCCATACTGGAGAAGTATGGAGAAGTAATATAGCCTCGAAAGAGGAGTCAAAGCTTCCTTTGGTCCTCAGCAGTTATTAACAGTTATTAAGTTGGGTAGCTTTTAAGTGTGACGAGGACAGGCCAGAGTAAGTGGAAGCAATGAAGTCTCGTGGCTTAGAGCTGCATGTGGCCAAATGTTCTGGTTTTGCAAAAGGCAAATGAACCCACTAGGAGCGCCCTGATGCCATGTGATGAACGCTTCAGACATCCAGTTTAACTTGTTTATGACTGGCGTGGATATTCCCAAGCTGCCCAGCTGCTCTGCAACTCTCAACAGTCAGCGATCACTGGAGGTCATCAGCAGAGCAAAGAGGTTCATGGTTTCCAAGCACAGATGCAACTTGACCTGACCTGTAGCAAAATCCCTGTGCAAGTGTTTCAAAGCCTGAGATGTCTCTGAGGCCACTCTATCCTGACTTTCAAGCCCTCCTTCTGGAGTGTGGCTGTGACAGCCCAGTGTTTGCAGCCCAGCCCAACCCAATTCGCACCATAGACTCTTGTTTCTCTCAAAACAGCAAAGAAAGTTGCCAAAGTTTCTGGGAGAACCAGTCAAGACCCATCTTACTAGCTCGCAGCTAATGGGTACTGTAAAGTACCTGTGCTAAATGTGCTTCACCTTTACTATCTTACCTTTTTACACAGCATTTTTCTTTTTATAATGATGTTCCCATTATCTCAGACCTATCTTCCCATCCCATAGCTATAGGCCATTAGCCTTGTTTTTAAAAAAAAAATAATTAGAATTGAAAAGGTAGAATAATAAAGGAGAAAATTGTTTTTTGGCAGCCCTACTTACCTTATTTATATTGGCATTTCAAGACATCATCATAATATAAGATGCACCCTCAAGTTGCATAATACATCCTGCCTTCCCCCAGCCAGAACTCTGTGATACAGATTGTCCATCTTGACCTGCAATTCTGCCATTTTCTGATTCTTTATGCTACCCTGGGTGAGAGGGACAGGCAATATCCTGGGCTTCCATTGTCATAGAAAAAAAACCCCACAACTGAACAAAAATAAAGAACAACAACAAAACAAAACAAAAACCCCAAACAATGAAACAAACAAACAACAACAAAAACACACACACCACAAACACAAAAACACAACACCATTCAGAAGAACACAAGAACAACTTTGTGGACCAAATATCTCCCTCAAAAAATGTGTCTGTGCATTTTGATTTCACATAATTACTGGCAGCTCCCAGATGTGTATGAATTGGGTTTGCTAAGTAATTGCTGCCAGTCCCTAGTTTTGCTCTTCTGCTCCCAGAGAATTCACACGGTGGGGTGGAAATGCTTCCACTGCTTCTTTATCCTGTAGCTCCATGGACTTTTCCTGGGAAAGGGCTTGTTCCAAAGCATTCTACTAACAAGTATGGAGAGTAACCCCTCTTTTCTTCTAGCAATTACAGGTTTCTCCATCTTATTCTTAAATTGATCTCTCCCATGTTTAGAAAACATGTAAATAAAACAGCCCTGGAGGTAAGAACAGACAGAAATATTGTGAGAGGGAGTTTTAATAAGTTGTTTCAAAGCTCTGTTTTTAAATGAATAAATTTCCCAAAAATTACCTATAAACTCCACAGCTCCACCTGATTGCCAGTTACCTGTGTCATCTCTTTTTTTCAGAAAGAAAAAAAAAAAATTACAATAACCATGAACTTCTGACATATAGAGGAGGAATGAGTCATTGAAAAGAGTGCTGAAGTTGGCACTGCTGCCGACATGGTAACATGGGCATATGCCCAGTCACATTTTACCTATAATGTATCTGGACATGCTTGTATCCTTCCCGCCTGCAGACACTGTCATCAGACAATGCCAGACATTAATTTAAAACATGACATCACAGTCTGATGTGTTCAGTACATGTTGTGATTAAAAGTATCTGTACACACAGACTAGCTTTCCAATTTGCTCATCAACTACTTGATAAACCACAGTACTGAAAATAAGACAAATAAGATGGTTTGCAAATACTTCCATATGCCTGTTAAGGCTTGATTAGCATTCCCACAGATGCAGTAAAAAAAAAAAAAGAAAAAAAAAATTCAGCTTTAAAAGCAAATAGGTCAAACAAATTACATATGGAATCTGGTACTGTTAAGCAAGACAAGTACATGACTAGATTAATAAGTAACTACCCATACAGCAGCAACCTCTTCATTTCTGGCTGCTAGATTTTTGTTAGTAATTTAAATTACATCTGCAAAACATGGAGGGGTTAAAACTGTGATCCCAGTGCTTAGTTAATGGATGTCTCTCAAGGCACATTTTCTTAGACAAATGGAATTGCACAAATTGCATGCTATGAACTGCAGATGTATTTTGCAACTTTAATCTCAGTAAGAAAATTGTTTATAAAGGATGCCAGTCTTCTAACGCTGGAGACTTCACACAGTTATTGCTACACTCTGGTAGCACTGTGAGCGTTTTTTTACCCTACTATAATGGAACAAAGTAGAAAACGTTAATTCAAGAGAAGTCTTCCAAGAGGAGACAGTGAGTTTGAATTTTTCCAAGTAGTAGCACAGGTAGGTTGTGCAGTGGGCTAATGCCCATGGTGAGCAGAGCTGGC
This sequence comes from Todiramphus chloris collaris, assembly GCA_025345505.1. NCBI lineage: Eukaryota > Metazoa > Chordata > Aves > Coraciiformes > Alcedinidae > Todiramphus > Todiramphus chloris. The sequence continues at coordinate 2,075,269 of JANVCC010000271.1, forward strand.
ATGCAGTCTGACAGTGTTTTATCAGATACTAGTCTCAGCACTCATCTCCAAGACAGTAGCTTGGATTTTGATCTCCGGTTCGCAATCCCAGCTGTTTTAACATTGCTGTGTTTCAGGATGTAGGTGATGCCTTACGCTCAGAGAAGGAGGAACATACCCTTTCTTAGCCTGGTCCAAGTTTTTAATAACTCCTGCCTCAGTTCCTCCCTGCTATGCTATGTTAGGATTTTGTGGAATTAAATCACATCTGAAGGTTCATCAAGACAGATGTGCTAAAAATTGGACACCATGTCATGCTTCTTTTTGCAGATTAAACCCCCATGGCTTCCCACTGTCCCATAATACATTTATCCTGTGCTGCATTAACCTCAGCAAGTAAGATTCGTACCAGAGACGCTGGGATTTAAAGTGTCCATAGTTGACACTTTGGCATAGATCTGTCAACTCTGGACACCCCACGTCCTGCTGCCTTCCTCTAAGGTATCTGTGACAGACACAGAAGCAGCAGAGCTCTCATCAATGAGATTAACATCCCAGTGCAGAGCCCCCTTTCCTGAAAAACATAGAAGGAATGAGGGAAAAAAAAACCAAAACCCAACAACAACAAAAAAAAAAAAGAGGCTAAAACCTCCCAGTACAGATCATTTTATATTTTCCCTAATCCACCTACAATCTGTCAAAAAGAAATACCATCAAGCTTTCCTATCACAGATGCAGCAGCTTTCTAAAAGCACAATTAGGTTGCTTTTGTTTGCTGGCTTTTCCCGCAGGAGTTTCAGGCTGCTGGGCACTGGGGCTGCTCCGCTCTGTGCTGCAGCGTCCCAGCCTCCTCCAGGGCAGGGGAGAAGCCCCACGCTGGCAACACTTTCAGAGTAGAAAGGGTGTTTAAAAGTAGGGCTTCAGAAGTAAATAAAACTCCTTTGACAATAATGAAAGTAATAATGAACTTTCTTTCCGTGTCAGTTTTGCTCTGTTAGTTACTCGATAATGCAATGCACTATAAATGGCTTGAAAGAAGATTCCTTGTCAGTGTGCGGTGCCTGGGGGGTAAAAGCGAGCTGCTCAGCCCTCACAAGTAATTAAAGATAATCAGTGAGAAATGTGAGGGTCTGTTGTACTCTGCATTCCAAACCCCACCCACAACAGGAACAGCGCACGAAATTATTATTTAAATTTAACCTTTTTTCAGAGCGATGGGTGGGGGACAGGACTCGCAATTGTTTGTTTGCTGGTGCTGCTGCGCTCCCGAAATCAAACCAAACCAAACAGTCGAAAAGCAGTTTCAGGAGGATCGATACTGACCAAAACACCCTTGAAACTCTGGACTGGCTTTTGTGTTTTACTTCCTCTGACAGATTTCTATCAGCAATGTTTACCTTCAGGTGTATTAAACGACAGAGCCAACCTGCTTCACCTCCCGAAGTGGAATTAATTCACCGCAGAATATTTATAGGAACAAATAACAGCTTTAACAAATAAAGGAATAATAATTCTAATAACAGTATCTATACCAGGGAAGGTTTCCCAGGTACTTAATGGACAACACTCCCACTGAAACCTTATTTATCATGGGGAACAGCGAGAGTTTACGTGCTGGCAAATAACTTTGAAAAAAAATCAACCCGCTTATTCAGGTGCAGACTCAGCAAGGGAACTGCTGAGTGTTGAGCAATTTGGGCAATCTGGTTGAGACTGTCTTTCATTTCTAGCGCTCTTTGAACTCCCTGGCACAAGTCCTGCTCCCTGCACTCAGGGAAACTCGGAGCTGCCAGCTCTGGCCAGGCGAAGGGCAGCCTCGGATCAAGGTGTGCGATGCCTTGCGTTATACCGGCTGGAAGGCTGGCGGAAAGCAATAAACACGAGGCACCAGAAGCAGGAGGTGATTTGGGGTGTGCTCAGTGTGCCGCTCACCCGCTTCGGGATGCACTGGACAGCGGAGCAACAGAAAGCCAAGCCAGGCAGACCCACGCAGCCGGAGGGAGAGAGCCAAGCCTGGCAAAGGAAGGCTCCTCCAAACCTGCGCTCCTCAGAGCTTTACACTGAGCATCCTCTGTTCCCCTTGCACTTACTGGGTGTCAGAAAATCCCATTTGACCTGCTCAGGGGTCTGTCTCCCGAGGACAAAACCCCCATTGACTCTGCGGGGGCAGGAGAGGCCAAAAGAAGAGCAAAGAGTCATGTGAAGCGGAAGTTAAAGCCGGTGACTCCTGAGCGCTGCGGGCGTGCGGGTGGACGGTGTGAAATGCTGAGCTTCCCGCCGCTTCCCTCTCAGGAAAGCTCATCGCTGTTGGCTTCATTTGAATCTGGAAAATGTGCTTGGGAAACCAAACCATTTAAGACGCTTGGCACTGCTAAGAAAAGCAAGTAGTTAGTGTCTTTCGGTGCAGTGACCAAGCCCTGGGCAGATTTGGAATCTTGCTGCCAGGTTTATCGGATTTAGCCAAAGAAGCAAAAGAGAGGAACCAAAGAATTATGTCAAGTAACCTATAACACGCTGAAACATGCTCCATCAGCCTTCTCCAATTTGTGGACCTCAAACAATTTTCTAAACTGTTAAAAAGACCTAGCAGATAGACACAGGTATAGCGAATTTACAGTTCCTGAGAATAAGGTTTGCTTTTAGTAGGTGCTTTTTTGTGGATTCCTTTGAAGTAGCCAAGAAAACCACATCACTACATCCGTGATTCCACAGGCAACAGAAGATCGTCAACTTCCAATCTATTTTGTCTAGTAATTGTACATGCTTTTTTCTCCCACACTCTGCTGATGTGAAGTTTAACACTTAAATATTACCAGTTAAATACAAAACAAAACAAAACTGTTGATGCATTATTTCACAATAAATAATATAAAACCATGAATAATGGGTTCCAAATGATGTAAACATGTGTTTAGAGTACTGCTTAGAGCACTGATGCTGACCTAGATTTGACCTTCCCAAGTATCCACAATCTATTCCTTCTATAAAAATAAAAAATGTTGCCTAAAGGAAAGATTGTGTTGTTGTCTTCACAGATGATGAGTGTGGATTCTGTGTGACCGCAAACAACAAAATACTGCACAGGTCATAATTAAAATGACCTTATAAAATATCCCATGGAAAAATATTTTCCAACAGACTGGATTCCACTGAATTTTGTGTAGACCATACACTTTAATTCTGGTTCTACTGAAGTAATTGAGAGTTTTTCCATTGACTTTCCGTGGACTTCTGTGTGTCCATGGTTTGGCCTTCATGCACAGAGAATATCGTAAAAACAAACATAAAAAATAAAAGTTGCTCTACAGTTCCCTAAAAAGCATGCCCACAGGGAGTACTGGGGAAAAAATGCACAAAACATTTTTGAAGTGAGTTTGGAAAGAATATTATCCCACTTAAAAAAAAAAAAGAAAAGAAGTCTGAGAAATTATTTAAGCCACATGGATGCAAAAAGCATGTAATTAATAAGGAAATGATGCTGATTGTTAATATGGACATCTGAAATCAGCCACAATGAAATCTCATTACGTTAGGATCATGTCACCCTGGATTAAACGAGGAACAAACACATAGCATCACACAATCAATATAATGTTAGAAACAGGGCATTCCTAACAAATTTTATGTAGAGACAACGTCACGTCTTTCCAGCCTGGAAAAGTGGTATGTCTACACAAGACGCAATCCCTTTAACTCAGACGTTTAATGATCTATATAAAGCCAACAATGGGCTGTTTGTTATCGTCTGAATCGGGATTCAATCCATCCCAGGGAGCCCCGGAGAGCCACAGCACCCTACGCAGAGCCGGGCCGAATACGGATGAGAAAGGAATCGCGTTGGAGGCAGATACTGGAAACGCAGGGCATTCGCTCCGTCAGGAGCGAGCCACCTCACGCCGCAATTGTGCGGGCGCGGCGGGAGCGGGCGCACCGGGCAATTAAACGGCCCTTCCTTGGAAGTCCCACGAATAGATGTTGCATCTGTCTAACTCGGCGTCAGCACAGAGAGCGACTCAAGTCCTGCCAAATCGAGTGTGACCTTCAATCTGCCACTCTCATGGTGAAAGGCAGGGAAGTAAATTACTTGGCCTTCTCTTTCTATTCAGAGTGAATACAAGCGGGTCGGCGAGGACCTGCCGCCGGCCTCGCGGGCTCGCATCCCCAGTGGCACCCCACAGTTTACACAACCCGGGCTGAATGCCATAAAAGAGGGGCTCCATTCACCGGGGGCCCGCATGCAAAAGAGACGCCCATTAGATCATAGTAATTATTCCATTTACATCACACAGTGCCACAGTGGGACGTGAAGGACTCATCAAACACTTCTCTTCACCCGGGCTGGCTGCTAATGAGGCCCACTGGCGGCATTGTGCCTCCCATTTACTCATGGCCCGGCCTGCCTGCCAACAACAGCTCAGCCCTCCAGACAGGCTGCCCCTTTCAGAGCCATTTATTCCGCGCCCAACCTCTGACCTCAAGGGTTATGACATCAGCAGCCCTGATTTGTGATCATTTTTATTGGCGGACATTCAACTCTTGTTTCCTGTGTTTAACTCTGCCTCCCTTTTTTTAGCTAAACTTATTGGTTCTAATAGGCATCTGCCAAAAGACTATAAAGTAAGCCAGAGCTTTCACAAAGAGGCTTCTGATCTTGCTATAAAAAGCCCCACAGCTACTATTTATGCCAATAATAACGAGTAATTCATTATCTAGGTGCACGAAATCTGTTAACCACTAAAATGTTGAACAATTTGGAGCAGATGTCCAACAATTTTATGAGTTTTAATTAAAATGGTCTATGTATTTTCATCAATACACCTGGGTTTTTAAGTTTACAAAGATGTTACATGGGTGCACAACAGTATTTTGCGAATTGAGGAGGGTTTTTTTTTTTTTTGGAAAGGGATTAGGAGGGGATGATTTGGGCTAATCAGATGCTGATTTGTGGCAAATTTTTTCCCCATTAAGGTGTTGATGCAAAACCAAAGAGGAATTAGAGCTGAGATTTAAAAAGACAGTGCTTTCTTGGGACAAAGCAGCAATATTTCAGGAGTCAGTGAACTTCAGTTTGTCTACTTGAAATAGAGAAGGGGAATTTGCATTTTGAAGCAGAGTCATTAATTTTAAAGCTAGTGTTCTAAATGGAAATTAAATATCTTTAGAGAACAGGTTCTCAAAACACATGTTTTTCATAATGCAGTTTGTTTAAGCGCCGTGATTTCCATATAGCAGAAACAGAGGTATAATAACAGACAGCATTTACTTTATCATGAATGCAAATAATCATTTTCCTGAAATTTGACATTACAAATCGCTATGCAAGCACATAATCACAAGATTGTATGACTTATGTTTTCAAACATCTGTTAAAAAAAATAAATTAAATGCTTAGGAAGTTGATACTGAATAAAATATAAAATATTTTAGCTATGCTCTTTCATTTGGGTAATGGGAAGCCTTTTGGCTTGAAGTTAAAAGCTAACTAATTTTTAAAAAGGATGGTTTTACCTCAATTATAATCATAAGCAAATTAACAAAAAAGAAGATCCTATTCAACTAATTTCAAAATGTTACAGTCGCAGATGATGATTGCAGGAAGTGGTTAAGTAATAGGAGAATTTTTATTGTAACAGTAAGGACTTAGTATAACCAGCTGTACACAGATAATCTTTGTAATGCGGCCCTTTCAGGGCTAATATGGACATAAAATGGATCAGATTTGGAGCCGTCACTAATCGGTGTATCTCTCATGGAATCTAAGGATTTACATTAATTTCCCAGATAAGATTCTCATCCAGTTTCTCTTTGTAGTCAAGTAAATAATTTTGCTCATTACTTGCTAATCTTAATTTCATCATCCTCACCAGTATTAGTTTTATTTACATAGCTTATTTTTTGACAAAACCTGAGCTACTATACTTGGAGTAGTAATACTTTATTATCACGCTGGCTTCCCTAAATTGAATTCAATTCACACAGTTTTGTACATTAGGGAAATGCATGAGCACTCCTAAATGACCACACATAGATATTCATGCAAGCAACAACCTGTTTTACATGCAGATGGCCAGAAGTTTCTCCTCTTTAAAAAGCAGGACCCTCCCCAACTCGTCTGAAAAAGAGTGGGGAAAAACAAAACAAAACCAAAAAAAAAAAAAAAAAAAAAAA
>JANVCC010000271.1:2081515-2122201 GCA_025345505.1 Todiramphus chloris collaris
AAAAAAGAAAAGAAAAGAAAAGAAAAAAAACCCCAAAAACCAACCCAAAGAAAAAGAAAAATTAAAACAAAGAGAGCACTCTGGATTGGATGCACAGAAGAGCTCCTGCAGCACCAGCACTCTGTGCTGATTTGTACAACTTTGTGAATCTGGATCCACTTAGATCTCAGACTATGAAAGATTAAAAGAAATTAAAGCCTCCACAGTGCAAGTCAGCTGGGCTTTCTCCTCTCGGTGCAGAATGGCTTCCTTAACAAATACCTTCATACAAGGGCACTAGGTTAGCGGTTGGTGGACCCGAAGGGAGTAAGGAAGATGGACCCATGGACTAAGCAGTCTTTGAAAGTTACCTAGAGAAACAAGCCGTTTGGATTACTTTGTTAGCTGTAGTGTGTACTTCTGTTTAGAGTTTCACCTCAAACCGAAAAGGCTGCAATCAGCTGCCTGTATATTATTGTTGAGACATTTTATTTAAAAACCGAAACCAAAACAACTTTGGCCTTCTACTACATCCTTTAGCAAGAGGTCCCACTCTCATATATTTCACAGCCAAGACATTTTCCCTACATATTAAACTTTTTTTGTTTGTTTTTCTTAAATATATATTTTTTTTAGATAGATCAAGGAGTCACTTCCCACAGCCCTTTGGTTTCCATAGGACAAAATTATTGCTAATACAACAAACAATATCCAATTGATTATGTATTAAACCCATCAACATTATAAATTTTTCCTCTTTCTTTCTAGGCATAGAGAAGACCTTTCTGTATACCTACGTGCAGGTGTACAGACACCTTCCCCTAGCACCATACATACAATCACATATTTCCTCCCGTGACCAAACTAAACAGACACCAATATGTTGCTTTGAGGATACAGAAAAACTCAGACACAGTTTGGTGAGCTGCTCCTAGCTCTAAGCACACTAAACCCCAGAGCTACACAGGCAAAGTAACACCGCTTCCACCTCCATGAAATTCAACAGGACTATGGAACAGCTAAATTTGGAAGTGATCTCTGGATTACATTTGTTCCAACCTCCTCAAAGCAGAACCAACCTCTGTGTCTTGTTTCCCAGGGCCTCCAGTAGAGCTTAGAGTATCTCCAGGGACGAGAATCCCACCGCCTCTCTGATCCTTAGCTTGATCCCTTCCACTGAAGAATTTTTTTCTTTAACCTAGTTGGAGTTTCTCCTGCTGTTTCATGCCCCCCCACCTCCCCTTCTTTCTCTGACCCCTCTAGGAAGTGGTTTGCTCTATCTTCTCTCTAACCACCCTCAGGAATCTGAAGACAGCAGCTATGACCTTCTCTCTGCCTTTAGCCTTTTCTTGTTGAGGCAGAGCAGACCCAGCTGTTCAGGGTCTCCCTGAATGTCCTGTGCCCAACCACCCTGGGGCTGCTGTCTTGTCTTCCTCTGGTTTTTCAATATCTTCCTTGCACCAGGGAGCCCCAAACTGGACACAACACAGCAGACATGGCCTCACCACTGCTCAATAGAGGGGAAAAATCACTTTCCTGTACCTGGGGTATTCATCAAGCCTATCACCCAGCTTTCCAATATTACTGTGCGATTATGCGTAACCCCTCCATCAGGTAACGATGTGTTAGTCAGACTGGTGCAGCTCTCCTGAGAACAAGGAAGGGATAGGAGTTGGCAGTAGAGTTTACCTTGTAGAACCTGATGTTGGAGTATACTTGGGAATGTATGCAGGCTGTCTTTTTTAGATCCCTCCATGAGATCATAAGATGTTGGCTACAGAAAAGCTCCTTACACCTAGCTAGTCTACAAGGAAAGACAGAGGCTCAGAGGTCACTGTAGAGAACAACCAGGAGCAGGAATCACCAAGACAGAAATACAGGACCTCAACTTCACCCAGTTTCAAACTAAATCCATACTTCAAAGATTAACATTGAGCACAGCACATGGTCAGAGTCTGCAAATAAGTTGTGCACTGCTCCGCTGAAGGATGTTAATGCTCATCACCATTCAGAGCACTCAGGCTAGGGAAAGCTTAATTAAAAACATCTGACAGGCCATGATTACGTTCATACATAATCACGAGGATGCCTATACCTGTTATGCCAGATCTTCATACTGTAAATAATTAGTTACAGGAAACCTCAAGAGGTTTCTTCAGAACACACACTTTGCCATATTTTTACAGCATTTGCAATTTTAAAATCAGAAACTGAAGTCTATTTTAAATAGGAAATACTAATAACAGGCCTGCTTATTTTTCCCCTACAGTAAGAGCAGAATAATTTTCAAGCACGGCCACACATTTTCTAGAGCAGATACTGATCTGCTAATCTGTCTGTAAAAGTGTTTAAATTGTTATGATCGGCTTCCTCATGCAACTATTGGTCTGGGTACAACAGTAGAATAATTAGGAAAACATCAATCAAACTGCAAGAGAAAACAGTGTAAGTAGGGGAAAATGGTTTTGCCATTAGGATGTAGGCTGAGAAATCCAGACCTTTGGGCTCTCTGCTGGGACCCAGGGTGAACATGATCAAGTCTGCTCATCTCTGTGTTTTCCGACAGGAGTCTGCTGCCTTCCCTCTACCTTTTAGCTCTTCAGTGTCTTTATTTGTACTCACTAGTATAGGACTCTAAGTCCTGAACTACAAATTCCATCTAATGGCTCAATCCTAAGAAATTTGCTCAGCAGAAGGTCTGATATTCCTGCAAGCTTATGGCAAAGCAACAGTCTCCAGATGGGAATCTAGTTAACACTAAACCTGCTCCTGGGCTGCAAGGTACTGGATGCCCAGTCACTGACTCATAGAAGCACTGAGTAAAAGAAGGGATGGAGTCTGGACAAGGACAAACCGCAGCCAGAGGCTGAAGCTTGCTCTGGTTACAAGGTGTGTCACACACTCCCTAGGCAGCAGCAGCAGAAGGAACATCCCTGAAGAGTCCCTGCAAGGTCTGTGGAAGCACTGTGAGCTTTAAAATCAGCATCCCTTGGGTTTAAAAAACCCCATTGTATCCACAGACCCTTCAGACAAACCCAGTGGGTACCCGAGAGTGCATGACCCATGCTCACTGTCTGCACAACCGCATGGCACAGGTCACTCCCCTCAGTCTGGTTTCTTTTATTAGGCTTGGCGACCTAATCAAAAGCAGCATATTTGACACTTGGAAATCTCCCTTCCCAGACTGCTCTTCTTTTAAACAGGTACTTCCTATGATATCTAAAACTAGACTTGGCTTTTGAGTTCAGCTTATTACAACAAGTGTTGCTGGTTACAAAACCAAAACCAAAATTTCACAGTATCTCAGTGGTGTGAAAAAGCAAATACTGATATTTACCCTAATAAATTGAGCTGCTTTATTTTATTTTTTTTCTTCTGTCTCTAGAGAGTAGATAATTTGCAATGCCCCATCTTTGCCAGGAATACCATGAAGTAAATGCTGTTGCCCATGTTACCAGAGCTAGTTTCTGTAGCATCTCTCTGTAGTTAAGTTCATGCTGTCTCTAACTAGAGATTTACATCAGAGTTATATTGAAACATCTCTTCTTGCTTCATTTAACCCCGGCCTAACAGCAAGAGCACTGAACTAAATCTCAGAAATAATGGCATTTACTCACCTTCGACTCTAATCTTCCAGGCAACTTTGGACAAGCTATTACATCGAATTATACAAGTCCTTAGGCCCCCAAATTTTAATCGTTTTTTTGTTAAACTGATGCTACCTTGTTCATAAAAGAGCAGAGTTAGTTTAAAAGCAGTATGACACTCTTTTTTACAGGACCAGCTGTAGCAAAGCTCATGCAACAGCTCTATTTAGACAAGATCTTGTGTTCACGCTGTAGGGAGTTTGAGACCTAAATGTAGCAGACGTGAAGCAGCACTAAGGGGCAGTTAGGAATATCAAAAGTCTATATATAACTTATTTGCTTTCTTTTCTTTGGTCTATCTTTTCATCCAGCTCTCCTTTCAAGCCATATTTTAATCACCAGGATGATAAACATGTATTACAGGGAATAATAAGAAATATTTTTAAATCTGCTTCAAAAGCACACACAGAAGCCTACTCTCATGGCCACTACAAAATAAAAGAAAAAAATCTGGACTTAATGACCCCAAAGTCTTGTGCAATGAATGATTATTGGAGTGAATGCTTTCAGAGCAGTGCTATTGGTACTGCCTGACCAAGCATCTCTGGAAAACTTACTGTACAGTACTATTATCTGATGAGGATTTGTAAAAAATCTCTCACTGAAATATTCTCAGTACAAAAAGTAGTTTTTCAATTGAAATTTCTGTTTCACCACAAAAATCACAGAAGCTGCATTTTGATTTAAAGTTGTGTGAAAACCTCAAACATTAAAGTTTTGAAAAACAAAGTGGGTGCAATTTGTCCTTCCTCATCCCTCTGCTGAAACGCTCTTAGAGAAAGAGTTTTGCCTTGGAGTTACAAAACATGCAACCACAGTTTTGACTGTTCTATTAGGGAAAAAATTATTCAAACAAAGCATTATTATTTTCTTTTCCTTTGACATATTCAAACAGAAGATATGGCTGATTTTGAACAGCTCTACTGACAGCAAATTATCACGTCCTCATCTAATCTCAGGAATGATATATGCAAAAAGTGAACCTCTATCATACAGAGGCACTTGGTTGATGCTGTAATTTTTTGAAGTTGCAGACTGAAAACAAACCAGCTATTTCCTGGAATCAACATTTTACAGACATTGCAGTCCCAGTTTTGTAACTCTCCACAATCTGTGCTAGTAAGAATTAATGAAATACCTGGGCATGGTAGTCAGAAGGGGAATTAAATTCTCAGCACATACCAACAGCAACTATCGCCCCACCCTTTCTTGACAAAAAGAAAACCCTAACCCTCAAAAGCCAACCACAGAAGATTTGTCATTCGCATTTCTTACCATGCAACAATACAAAGGAAACAATCAAACCAGGGAAAAAAAAGTCATAGGATTCAGTCAATAAGTTGCATGTGTTCAGAGGGAAAAGCTATAATAGATGATAGAGACTTGTATCGATTGCATAACAACTTTCTTCCTGGCACGAGCTGACACTCCAGTCCATGGATGGAAAGTGAATTTACTGAAAGGAGAAGCCAGGCAGTTTGGTGTTTGAGGTGCCATAAACTGTCCTTCCTGTCTGAAAATCACAGATTAAACAAGTGGCATAGTCTAACCTCTTTTAACAGCCATAGATCTTTAGACAACTTTAAAATTCTTTATATCGTAGATAATAAAAAAAAAAAAATGTTTGGAGTCCAAAGACATTCAGGAAGAAATGCTGAAAAAACCAGCACTCGATCACTGACGTCCATTACAGGTTAATGTCACCAGATAAACTGCTGGTTTGTTTCGTGAAGGTGCCATTTAGACTGAAGAATAACCCATCGCTTTACATTGATTCTCCTATAGGTGAAACTCTAAGTCAGGCATGTCGTTTGGAGTGGGGTGCTGAGATAGTACATGCACTGAAGGGTGGTGAGATGCAGTTTCAGAGAAGCCACTGAACATGGGAACCGTGAGCCTCCAAGGACATTCTGATTGTTTTATTAGGAGGGAAGTCTTCTTAAACAGAGAGATAAGGTCTGAGATAGGATGTGAAGGATTCAGTACAGCACAAAGGAAAAGGTTAAACCTGGCATTATCTGCCACACAGAGGAGCTTGTGCTGTGAAGTCCCTTGATCGCCACTGATTCTAGCTCATCAGTTACATCAGTGGGTGACCTGTAAGCCCTCTGTCATGCCCTCTACCAGTCCAGGCTCTATCCTGAGGCACAAGGCTGTGCTGGAGGCTCAGAGCTGACAACCACCTCCAAGCAATGTAGTCCCAGACCCCCTGCATGAGTTTTTCTGCTCCCAGAGAGAGTTTCATAGCAGGGAATTACCACTAATTAAATGAGATAACAGGAAAGAATACCTGACCTACAGGTACAGACTCCTGAACTGGGCTTTGAAGTTTTCCATTTACAACAATTCCTTCAATTTGGGGATCCCAAAGTTTGGAAGTGCATTTAAATGCACACTGTCAGGTGCCAAACGCAAAGATTTTCCCCACAAGGACCATCTTTAAATACTGAAAAGTTTTGTGATTAAGTCAACACAACATTTCACAAGAATGTTACTTTGATTTGTCATTTTAAAAAAGTCATTCTATAAACCCAAACTAATTCCTCACCACGACCTACCATCATCTGTCAGAAAGGTACTTATAAATATGTATGGTATTTCGTTATCTTCTTTTTTTTTTTCTTACAAGAAGAAGGTATCAATGCTATAACTAATTGGGCTAATTTGCATCATAGACTATACATAATTAATTTGTTTGTTAAAAGCTTTCAGCATTTCTTACAGGAAGTGCAAGAGATCGTTGATGAAGTTTGAAGAAATAATTAGCAATAACAGATGTCAATGCACATAATTGTAAAATGAGACCAGAAAAAGTACGGGCAGAGTCTAATTTTACAACAATTAGGTTTCTATCAAATCTTCTTCTTAGTGGTATTTATAGACAACTATGAGCATTTATTCTTTCCTCATTCCAAGGAGAAAGCTCATTTTTACTTCTAAACAAGCTCTTCGTCCTACTAAACAAGAGCCTGTGCTTCTATCACTGTTTAATATAATTATGAGAATAAATCAGTCTACACTCAAACATGACCTAGTCATAGATGTCAGCCACTCATTCTTGGAAGAGAAAATGCAGAGCCACAGTAATTCATCTGGTCACTAGACCTTGTGATGGACAGACACAAGCAATACATAACTCATCAGAAAAGCAGAGCTGGGACCATAATAATACTGTGGGTCGTTTCCAAAACAGAAGGAACCACGCAAGTCTCAAGACTGGTTGAAGCCACAGTGATGATGGGGAGTGGGGTTGCCTCTGTCCCACCTAGAACTGTGATCGTATGCCACACTGAACTTTGCTGGTGGGGAGATGACTCCCTCCAGCTCCTCACTCTCTGATGTTGTAAACGCTGGGTGTGAACAGCTCTCAGGGTTGTGTTAAGGAAACAGCAGAAAGAGTAGCTATGCAAACTCAGTGTGCTCTTTTAGTTGGGTGTATTCAAGTGCAATGCTGGATATTCATGCACAGGGCCCCATCCTGTGTGTACTGCTTCGAGATATTTGCCCTGACTCAGTCTTTAAATAAAACTCAAGGAAGAACAGCAGATTTCCTAGTTTTTCTCTGCATTGTTGTGCTATTAGTTGGTCCAAGTTCACTGTCCTAATTCAACCTTTCACCAAAACTACCCTAGCTTTCAGGGAATCTCAGTCCTGCTATTTTTGTGTGACTTTCAAGCATTTGTATAAACAAGTTATGGCCCTAAAAGGAATGTAGTCCAGCTCTGGAGATACATGTCTCCATATATACCTTTCATATTTGGGACTGAGGGTTCTCTACAGGGGACTCTTTCCAATGTGCTATGGCATATATCTGCACAGCTTCTTCTAATGTCTTCAAATTACATGGTCTCCTTGATTGCACTGGCAAAACGCCAAAAGCATATCTTATTTTAGCTATCACTTTATTGCTCACTCTGAGTTTCCACAACATCTATCAATGTTCAAAAATGATTTTTGAAACATAGAAACTTCTAAGAAAACTTGCCTCAAAGGAATCCCTCCCCTCCAAAGAACAAACAGTAGCTACAGAACATGCAAATGAAGTGGCCAAGATGGCTATTCAGGAACTGCTGGCACGGAGGATAATTATGACCTGTGAAAAGCTCTTTTGGAATCCTATACATTAGGATTATCCTACATGAAAGAAGAGTTTTCCAGTATGAAAAAGGCCAGGTGTGTCCACACCACAACGGAGGTGCCACCTTCATTGTCTGAGCGACAGTTTCAGCACAACCCACTTATTACCGTTTCCTCTTGTATCCAGTCTTAACAAGATTAAAGTTTTCTGTTCAATAAGCACCTACTCTCCTTCAGTGGCCAGATTGTATTAGCATGGTTGGCATTCCACCAAGGTTTAGCAACTCTTTCTAAATAGGTTTTAATAAAGGACTTTGGAAGGATCATATAACTAGACAGAAAGAGTGTAGATAATCAAATTACTGGCTTTCAGCATATACTTAGCCTTCCTTGCATCTAGACAAACAATATCTCACATAAAATACAGGAAAAATCCACGCAAATAAGCTACTAATGGTTATTAAGTTTTCACTCTTATGACAGGATGTCTTATGAGAGGTACCCAACAATTGCTCAAGTGATTTGTTGCCTTATTTTACAATAAAGTTGATGTGACACTTTTCATGTTTAAAGTGTTCCCAGAGGTATTTCAGATTAATTACTCCTTACAGCACCTTTGAGTTTATAGACTAGTAAGTACACGGAGATCAAGGTGCTTACCTATGGTCACCCATCAGTCCATCTACATCAATATATACTCTGTAAGAGCAAGTCCATATCTGTCCTCTGAGACCAAGCCAATGCAGCACCCATTCTGCACATGCCCTGATGGCTGCTGTGCTCATTGTGCACAGTCAACACTTTCATGTGAGCCTCAAATCTCACTCATTGCCAGAGATCCCCACATTCACTAGCAGACAGCCTGAGCTCAAGTCTCCTAGACAGCGTGCATGACTTGAGCAGAGGTTATCTGGCTACCAGCTGACAGCTCGGACGGACGACTTCTACCATCTTTAATTTATTGTATGCCCAAGTCAATTCTCTTTCTCCTATTGTGCTGCAGACCTAACACAGAAGACCCAGTACCAAAATGAGATTAAAAGTAAGGCTTCCAAGTTCCACTCTTCTTTCTTAACCCCTGTAACATATTTCATCTTTCTCATTGTTCATCCTTGACTGTACATGTTTGTGGGATCCCATTTATGGCTGAGGCAGCTGGCAGGGCAGCTCCAGAGGAGATGATGCCAGTTCTGCCTGCGCAATGCATCAGTAAGCATTTGTCTTATGTCTAGACCTGCCAAAAACTCAACATCAGGGTTTCACTGTACTCTCCCAGCATAGCAATGGTTAGATTCCTTTTATCTCTGATGTTAATTTTCATGGATCCTTGCCATTTTCTTTATGTACTACAGAGTTTTCCACTTCATTCAGAGAACGCTGTATTATTCTCTTCCCTGTTCCTTCAAATATATTTAGAAAAAAAAGTCTCCTAAAAGAACAGGTTTTCTTGAACCTGGTGCTGAGACCTATGGCTTCTGCCCAACCTCCTAAGCTGCATGGACCTCACAATCAGAAGACAGACCCAGGCCAGGAGCTTGAACCAGACCATTGTTATCTCTTGTGTTTGCAGACTCAGAATTAATGTATATAATTAATTAATGCATATAATTACACTGGCTATTTATCTGACTTCAGATCTGAAAGCACCCCCAGTTTGATCAGAAAATAAACTACTACTAATCAGTGTTACCATGAGGTTTATATGTAAGTGGGTGTCATCGTTCACAAACAAAACAGAGAGTACCAGAGTACACCACCCACTTTCACAGCAGGATCACCAGCAGCCCTGACATAGTAACTAGAGTTGGATCCATGGCAGGCTGAGGCAGATCTTCAACAGAAGAGAGCAGGGCTGAAGAAAGACATACTAACCACTCCAAAGCCTCACAGTATTTCTGTACAGCAGCTCACTTGTATCAAATCAATTCAACAAGTTTCCCCTCTAGAAGGGAACCCACCTTTTGGGAATAAGGTTGACATTCTCCATCCCAGAGACCTGTGCAGTCAAGGAGGGAGCTGGGGGCTGTGGGACAGCACTAATGTACAGATTTAGCTCTTTGTGAGGAAGGCAGAATTCCGTTGCAAAACTCGTACCTATTCTACCCTTTGTGTAAACTCAAACTCGCTCATCTCTGGCACCACAAACCTGCCTGTACTTTCCAGTTAACTCTAAACCTGACCTTATATCCCAAGTGGTAGGCTGGGTTTTGCATCTTGGTGCTTTTCCAGAGCTGCAGTCACAGCCCAGGACCCTGCTGCATGAGGCACTGTTCACCCAGCAGTACCGCTCCCTCCCCAGAGCATTTTCAACACTCAAAACTTACTTAAATACTTCTAAGCAGCCTATTAAATTCTGGAATCCTACACATACAGTGCTATTCAAATAAAACAACCAGAGCATTTTTCATATACAACTTGCCTCCTGGCAACTACACTTTATGACAAGACCTTGTATGTAAGCATAATAAAAAAAATAAATGAAAGACAAGACAGCACAGTTCAGTGCATTTCAATAGAGTCTGAAAACAGAAATCCTTGAAGCCACACCTTGTACAATAACCACCTTCTCCATTAGACTCAAGGGAGCAAAAGGCTGCAGCTACCAGAGGCCCCGTGCTGCACCCAGGAGATGCTCGTGCTGGCCCCTACCCATGTCCACCCCAGGCAGCACCCTCTTGCACCCAGCCCCGCTCTGGTGCAAACCCACCCACCCGAGGGGAAATACAAGAGATGGCCACCGCTGTCATTATGGAGATATTGTTAATGAGATGTTGAATTCCCTGGGAGAGAAAAAGAACCCCTAAGATAATCGTAAGCAAAAAGCCATCTCCTTTTATTTCTCCACATACCCCCCTCCCTACACTTTTAGGTCCTTTCTAGTCGAACGAGAAAAGCAGCATTTTGCTTTTATCAGAGTCCTTCTTTCTCCTCTCCAGTTCTTATGCAGCAGCTGTGCTGATGCTGTGTGTGGGTACTACAGGCAACAGCTTATCTGCCTGAAACCAGCGTGGCTACTGCCAATTTTCTGTTCAGTGCCTAGAAATCTTGCTAGAGATTTTTACATTTGCTGAGGGATGGAATAGTTTGAGCTCTTCAGATTGCTTCAGTATAATCCTCTTCATTTGTCTCTACCGGTAAACTCCAGCCCCCGCTGAGCCTGGTTTGAGAGAATAAAGGTTTAATCCAGACATCTTTTTACCTGCCAGGCTTGCAAAGACAATTCCTGATTGACTGAGCAGTGCTGTGGTGCCTTTGATATTCAGTGACCATTTTACAATGACTGGCCTCCTCTGGTTATCAGAGAAATCAGTGACAGCGGAGGGCATAAACTTAAGACTGACAGGGCACAAGAATTTGTAAAATAAAGAATGGAGGTGGTTTGTGGGTTTGCAGTGCTCCTGGCCTTTGCTGGCAGTGTCTGGGGTACCAGCAGCGGTAAACTGCTCTGCTTTGCCACCATTCTCCTCAGACACCAGGTCTGTTCTGCAGATTTGATCAAGGCAGAGCAGTCTGGACTGTTTGCAGGAAAAGTCTATCAAAATCCATCTGCAGGGTCTCTCTGGCATGAACATCTCCAGTGTCCTGTTTCCGGGACTATTGCACTTCTCACAATGCTGTATGTGGAGAATTCACTTTAATGATTGACCATTTGGTTCAAATCTACTGTGATTTACCTAAGAAATATTTTTATTCAACTGATATGTTTCATCAAAGAGTATTCAGCAGTTTCCTAAAATTGATGTATTGATATACTGCACGCAATCAAGCAAACATTGCAGGGCCCTTAACTTACTGCACATTGAATCTCCATCTGATATAAAGCACCTCTGACACGGCGTCTCCTATCATCTTGCTCCATTAGTCTGATTTTACCTATTCTACTTTCACAAATAACTTTATGGTAGAATTTAATATCTGCTTTTAGACCTAAACTACATTTTCCAATGGACAGCTTATTCCCTGAAAAACACAGCTACTAGTTGTCAAGGCAAAAATACACTCTTTTCTATTCACGAGAAACAGTTGGTTTGAGTTTTGAAATGTTTTGACTTTTCCAAATGATGTTTCATTTTAAAATTAAAGGTTATAATTAAGATTGAAAACAATAATGCAACAATAGCTTTCATTGAGGTTGAACAAAGTTTTTAATCCATTGCAACATTTTTTTTTTCCCCTTTTCTATTTTGTGTTTTGGGCTATTTGGTTTTGTTGCAATGGGAAAAGCACTGCAAAGTAAAACATTTGGGAATGAAACACAAGAAAAACAAAAAGTGATTTCAGACCAGCCCATTTTCTTCTGAGTTTTCGCTCCAGTTCAGAAAAGTATCATATACACATCTGTAACTAGAATTCATGATTGTTTTACCTAAATATTGCAGATGTCTTTAAGCACAATCAAATTCAGCAAGATTTTCCTTTTTGCAGCATAAAGAAAGTTTAACAAATAACAAAGGGACCAAACCATCTTGAGCTGTAGGTTCTCCAGCAACTGTAAAAAGGTAATACATCATATTAAGCTAGCAAATATGTAAACCACTTAGGAGAAATAGGATCCAGAACCAATGTTCTCATTTCTTGCTTTCAATTCATCCTGTTATCATTACAATAATAAAATATTTTAATCTTGAGGCTTTTCACTTAATAGGATCCAATTAAAGACTTCTACAATTACAAGAAGTTAAAGACTTTTCTTTCAGCTGTTTTTTATCCCTCCCTCCCCTCTTTGCTTGTATCCTTTCACAACTGCTTTGCAGGCTTGTCCTGTTGAAAAATGAGAAATTGCACAGTCCATCTAATTAGTCAAATCACAATTGTATACAACTTGCATGGAGCAGTGGTTGAATTTCACACACCATTTGGAAAGTATAGCAGCGTCACTGCTGATTTTCTTCAATATATCAGGAGCAATGTTCTATTATGAAATGAAATGTTACTATTTTGGTTTTAGTTATAGATATTTTTCTGCTACATTACCAATCTTAATCGAATTTTGTTTAAATATACCACTGCCTATAAATATTATAGAGAAGAGTTGATACTTAAATAACACTAGAAGATTGATTTTTTAATTTATTTTTTTTTAAATGGAGTCTGGAACACAAATAGACATCAGATTGAAGATTAAGTTTTGTTTCAGATGCTTTTTTGCCAGAGACAGAGACATCCAGAAACTGCTGCAACAGAGCGAATCAATTACCTATCTTGTCTAGCACCCTATCTTCAACAGCTCTTAGTACTAGATGACTTAGAGGGATATATGAGATGACCTGAACCAGGAAACTAGGAATGAATTTGCCTCCAGGAAATCTTCCAATTTCCAAGAGCCAAAGGATGACACAGGGATTTAAATCTCTTAATTCTCCTTGGTTTCACAGCATTTACTGTTATAAATCTAGGAGGCTTGTTCTGCATCCAAATGTCCTAGATTGATTAAATTTTTTTCTGTTTTTTTTGTTTTGTTTTGGTTTGGTTTTTTGGTTTTTTTTTTTTGTTGTTTTTTGTTTGTTTGTTTTGTTTTTTGTTTTGGGGGGGGGTTGGTTGTTTTTTTTTTTAATGTAGTTCACCTTCTCCTTTCCATGAGCTTTTCTGGCCTATGTTGTTTTGAAGAAAACGGTACGAAATTCTTTTCTGCATATTATATCATCAGATATCTTTTTCTCAAAAAGGCTCAGTCTAAGTTTTCTTTTGGTAGATGAGCACTGGAAAATATTCAGCTGGTTTAAAGACTGAATCTTCCTGCTCAAGTCTTACTTGAAAAAATTGTAAGTTCTCAAAACTTGGTTAACTTAAGACTTCCTTTTGTGTTGTCTTTTGGCTTTCTAACAGTGACAAAAGGTGTCTTGACAGCATATTTTTTTGCACCCCACACACTGTAAACACTTTCACACTAATCCTAAGCACCAGAGGAATATCAGAATATTCCTTGTCAAAGGTACTCCTGTCCTTGTATCACATTTCAGCCCCATAACAGCTGCCCAGAAAAAGTCCCTGGAAAGGCCAGGCATATAGAGGTACTTCTCCCAGCATCTCCTCTCAAACAAAAAAATTATAATTACTCAAAAAAAAATTATAATTACTCCAAAAAAATTATAATTATTCAAGGAAAAGCAGAAAAAAATATCAGATATATTTATAAATCACCCATTTTGCTAGTTTTACTTGTGTCCAGACCTCACAAAGCCTGTGCACACATGACACAAATGATTTTTGGTATTCACTGAAATACAAGTATGGCTAAAATATCCAAAATGTCAGTATCCCATGTAGGATATTTCTTGCCTTTCTTCCAAAAATTCTGCTTTTGGTAATTTCCTGTGGACTTCTGCAGCTTTTTTCAGTTGAATTTTTGGAACTGAAGGAATGAGATCTGCTGGATGTCAGCATGCATCAGACTTGTTAGTTTAGATCGCTAGTGCTGAGAGAAAAGCATCTGGATGCCTGACTCCAAATGTAGGAGAGCGACAGTTAATTTTTCTAATGATACACAAAACTACCAGGAATGTTTCTGACATTTTCCTTTTAATTCCCTTCCCCTCTTCCTTCCCCTGCAACCTTCCCCAAAAATCTACAAATCAAAGCAATGAAGAACTGAAGTACTGACAAGCACTTGGTTCTCTCTCCCTTGGAAATGTTTTGAATTTGCACAAGGAAGAAGTTGTTTCTTATTGCAAATATTGCTAGACTTGATTCTTCATCTATCAAACCTAACAACCAAGTCCCTTGAAAGAAAGACTATTAAATACTATTAAAAACAAATATTAAAGACTTCTTTTTTTCCATAAATTACTACAAGGATTGTATAGCTAGATGAACAAAACAGACACAAAGATTTTTCTAATGGATGCTTGATTGAAACAAGCCTAGTTCAAAATAACTTTTGTCACGACCATTCATTTATGATTGCTCCTGTTAAAATCACTCCCTCACATTTTGTACAACACAAGATATGCTTTATCCAGAAACCTGGCATCATTCATTACAGATGAAACACCCACAGACTGCACAATTCTCAAAAGATTCTGCGGAGATCTACGTATCGCCAACCCCACACCAATTTAAACAACTAGAAACATTTCCATGATGTCAATATACATTGGACGAGACCCTGTTAGTGTTATTTCCATACGCTTGCTCATTGCTTTTCTGCTTTGAACAAATTACCTGAAGACTTGGCCGCATTACAATGTTGTTGTTAGGCACAAGTTTCTACTACTAATGCTAAACTGAAAAAAAAAGATCAAAGAAACTTTCAACGGTGAAATTAAGGCATGTAAAGTTGAAATGCTCATTTCTTGCAACATGTAATTCTTTTGATTGCAAGCTTTCACTCTCTAAAAGGAAGTGCCAGAGGAGACAGAAACATGGATCAAAAAATTTGTGCCTATTTTTTGTTGTTACTTATTCAGCACCCTCAAAGCACAACCCCTTGCAGTTCCCAAGGTCCACTTTGCAGCATCTTTCTGAGGCAGGTAAGTTGCTGCTTTCTTTTAAACCACAGGAAGAGAAGTCGAGCTACAAGCCCTTACCTAAATACTCTGAATGAATGAACAAAACCTGTTTCAATGGTTGTTTTAACAACAGCTGGAGCAAAAGGTATAGGCAGAAAGTTATTCTAATCACTACTCTTTGTAACAAGTCCTCTTTTCAGTCCCATGTCATCTACAGAGGTACAGGCTGATGGATTTTATCTTTCAATTCCTAAAGATGCTATTTTCTTTTCCTAGAACAGTGTGTTCTCATCTATCGTTCATCAGGAGCCCCGAACCAGTCTCCTGGGTTCTTCACACAAATAACGCTCGTCTGAACAATCATCCAGCTTCCTCCCACAGAGCAATTCCGAGTCCCATGTCTAAAAAACTTGTTTTCTTTCTAGCTGTCCAGAGTAAAAGAACTTCCTTCTCTCTCTGTGCTTGTCTAACATCACCATGGCAATATACTAAATTCAACTGTCTGGCCCTCTCTGTGCCTAAAAGGCATGAAGGACATGAAGGAACTGTGGGCTCCATCACATGCAAAATTTCTTTTGCAGCACATCAGAATCAGACATGATCTCTTCTGACGTGACATCAAAAACCAGTTTTGTTTCTTTCTTTACCCCGAGCTAAATGAAGGGTTTATATTCCACTTGTGGTTAATGCCTATGTTCATAATCACGTATCTTTTTAAGCATCTCTACCGTATCATGCACCGCTGCCTCTACAGCAGTGCAGCTCATAAGCTATTGATAAACTGGCTTTCAGAGGTGTTTATTTTGTACCTGTTAGGATTTGTTTCCTTTTCATTAATTTCATTATTATTCCCTTTGTCTGTCACTCAATTTTGTCAGCTTTCTGTTGCATCTCCTTGGGCTGAAAGAGCTTTAGCATTGTTGGACAGGTATTATATAATTTTCCTATCATCTTAATATTGAAGCTTTTTTTTTTCTCATGAGCTAAGTGGATTTATGCTGTACATTCATACACACAGAAGTTCATACCAAGAACTGTGTGTTTGTATTAATCAAAAACATGTGGCAACACGCTATACGTGCAGATAAACAGCATGGTTAATTGGGAGAAGTGTTCTGCTCGGCGTTTTGTTTGTTGTTGTTTGCAGTGTGTCTGTTTTGTTGGTGTGCATTTAGTAAGAAAAATTGAACAGAAAAAAAAAAAATCATGTTTCTTATAATTCCCCATTGAAAAGTTACAAATTTTTAAAATTAATTTTCTGATCCCTATCTTGAGCAATAACTGTAATACATGAAGTTATTTACTCTAGACAGACACCAGAATTTCTTCCATATGCCAAATTCTTTAAGCTATATTACTCTGAAATTGAAATTGATGGAGGACATCTGATCTAAAAGATTCTTTTCTTTAAGTTTAATATGCCATATCACATGATCTTGTCAGGTGGGATCATGTCAATGATATTTATGCCATAATGTGAATCAGCCATGTATAAGTTGACTATACTAATACAGAAAAAAAGGAGACAGATTTTTTTGGCAGTATCTTAGCTGAATTGTTCCTTTCCCTACCTTCTTTCTAAAGAATTAAATACAAGCATCAAAATCCCAGAGAACCTTCTACCAAGCCCAAATTTCTGATACTGAGTTTTGTGTGGGTGGATCAGAGCACCAATAGTAGGAAAGGTATTAGATGAAAATAAGCTTTCCTACCATTTTCTTTGGGCTCAGCTCTTGCTATATTATCTTTTCTTCTACAAAAAAAAGGGGATCTCCTTTCTTTGACTAATTTTCCTTCTTCACCTTATCATTGAAACACAAAAAGAGGAACAGTATCCCCCCACAGGATCTTTCACAGACTGCCTGAGGTGTGATAAGCCTCCCAGCAGCCCAAACTTCCACAATGGGTGGCAGAGGAAACCTGCTTGGGCAGCAAAAATGTCTGCTGTGCACCGGGGAAGGGTATGGGACCAGATTCTGCTTCCCATTACACCCCTCTCTCCTGAATGGATCACTGATAAAATTTGGCCATGTGTAGCCAATTTGATAGCCAGTGTTGCCATCAATGCAGAGAAATAAGCATTTGGCACTAGTGACACCCAAACCCTGTAATCCCAATGTGGCTTTTCAGTGCTATTCTCTAAGATGGGTGTCACTGATAGAGGGAAAAGGCCCATCAAGAGCTGAATGTGCTATGAAACATTTGTTCTTGTTTATTATGCAACTATTTTTTTTGTTGTTGTTCTTCAGGAAAAAGTATCTCGTGATACAGGTCTCTGGTGCTGGTAACCAGGAAATACAACGGGGCAGAGGTTTCTGCCAAGAACATGTTCTAGCAGAGCTTCAAATAATCTTTTTAAGGTGTCTTTCCTATGCCCCTTCCATCACGCTATGGTTTTTACTTGTTGTGATGAGACTGTCCCCAGCTATCCCTTTGGTCCTCGATGCCTTTCACAAATTCCACCTTTTCATAACGAACTCAGATAGACAGAAAAATAAATTGCTGAGAAAAAATGAATACATAGACATGGCTTCAAATTTCAGCTTAATCATATGAACCCATAACTCAAAGACCAAGCTCACTTACCAGGTACAAAGTGTGCAAAAAATAGATGCCAGTATAGTTTGTGGTTCCAAATTAGCATAATTTATCCTTAACTGTGAAGCTTATTTAAAACACATAAAAGCAGCTTTGCCAGTTCTCATTTTATCCCACACAGAAAGTTGTCCTAATTTACAGTCAGTGGGGAAGTCAACGTTACACCTGTGCCACGACAGGCTGCAAGTTACTTGTACTTCTGCTATCCTGGTGTGTCTGCAGGAATGTTTCTGTGGGAACAAAGCTGTGTATTAAAATTAGAAAGGGGGGGGGAATTCAGGTTGCTTCTGAATTTTGGAACCAGCTTTCATGCATGTAAACTGAAAGCAGCCCAGAAATGTAATGTCCAAAGGCCATGCAGCTAATCTGTGCTGCAAACACAGCCAGTGAAGGTTCTCCAGCTCCAGCCCAGCAAAGTCTCTGCACCCAGGATGAGAGAAAATACAGAGCCAAGCCCAAGATGGTCATGTTTAGACTGCCCGTTAAGTATCAGCTCATACATGGTTAAATTAATACTATCAAAAGTATTAACTTCTTATTAATAATAGTTAATATGTTATCTCATTTTGCTTTTCAGCAGATAAAGGAGAATGATGACATTCTTCAGAAGTTAGGAAGCTTTCAGCCTCAGGAGGATACTTCTCCATCTGGGAAAAGGAACTACATGCAGGTAGGCCCAAAAGAAGAGTAAACCAGAAATAGATAATGTTGTGCCATGTTCCTTTTGGCATTCAGAGTTGCAGAAGTGCTGTGATAAAGACAGGTCTGTTATTATCTGTTCATTTGTACCTTTATGGAACTGTTCAACAAAAGCCTGATTTCCAGATCCTTAATGGTGCTATGAAGAAAAAAAAAACCATATAAAGTCTGTTGCATTTCATGATAAGAAACAGGTATTGTAAATAGAAGATACACCATCTCTGTCCTACTCTATCTAAGCAAGATGCTTTTACAGCTGCATAAGTGGACAAAATCTGCAACAAACTTCTCCGTAGACTCATGAAAACAAGGTGCCGCTGAACACAAGTAACATATTCCAACTGACAGAGAAAGATGTGTTACATTAGTTTATATTTCTGGAGATGATCTAAGCCCTTAGTTATCTATTACATCAAATGTCTCAGTTTTCCTTCTGTAATCTAATATCCACCTTCAAGCTTGCCCTACATTTAAAATTTATACAAGTTTTTTCAGATGCTGCCATATTGCCTCGGGCTTTTTAGGTGTTAAGCTCCAGTAATAATCTACACTGTTTCTTTAAGAAAGTTCATCCATTCACTTTAATTACATTTTCAGCCCTGGTTATTGTCCCCGTGCCTGCAAAGAATGTTTCCAGCCATAAAAAACCATTATCTGCCACAATTATGGATAACCAGAGTGTGGCCAGAGGGAAGAAATGCCATGGTGAAAGATTGTACCGCAATTCAGTGCAGAATTTATAACTTTCCTCAGGGCTAACTGTCAGCCTGATCACAATGCCTGACAAAAAGATCCAGTAAAGCAAATGCAGATGCTTCTTCTTGCCTGCATGGTTGCGCTTTTTCATTTTTTTTTTTAAGGTGCAGTTTGTTGTAATACATTAAGTTGCAGCCTCTATAGATGCAACACTACAAAAAAGGCACCACGCCTGACTCAGTTTGCTGGAGCAGATTTAGACCATAAAAATCCAGTACCATGGTTTTGAACATGCATTGTTCTCTGTGCAACCAGAGCATTTTGAAGGTATACGGAAAATGCTACTCTTTATTTGCTCTGATCGCGGAAGCTGCAGGCTCAGTTTCTGCTGTGCCGCCCTCCTCTTTGCTTGTTACTGATGCCAGATGGAGACAGAGATGATTTTCCATCGCTGCCCCTGTTACTGCTCTTGCAACATTAGATCTTTCCATCTCTACTTCTTGTGGTTATTAACATGCAGAGGAATGCCAAACTGGAAGAAAGATTAACTTCTTGACACAGTATTGGAGTATATCTAATTAATTCTCTCATTCCATCTGGACATCTTCGTCCGAATGGAACAGAGGCTTGTATTCTGCTTCCTGATGTGCAGGATTTCAACAGAAGAGGGCAAGAACATCACGAGTGCCATCAAGATATTTTTTCATGGGAATAGTAATACAAATCCTTCTATAATTTTTTTTTTCCAGACAGAAGTCTCAAAGCGCAATAAAAACATGACTCAGAATTATCCTTTTTGGTTTTGTGGTGAAAGAAAACTGAGCAGATATGTCCCTGGCATCTCTGATGCCTATGCAACCCCCAGCACAGCAGCAGGAGCTGCCATCCTCCTCCATGAGCATGGGAATCACATTTTGGACACTTGCGAAGCGATAATGCAGGTTGAAGTTCCTGCCCTCCCCTCAACACGCTCCGGACTTGCTTTAGCCTGTGCCTTGGTGCTGCTCAGCAGTCCCACAGAGCAGACAATCCCCAAAGTCAGACTTCGTGCCTAATCTCAGACCTTCACTGAGAGCTGATAAGAGGCAAGACCAGGATTTGTCATCCTTTACCTTTCTCAGCAAGGAGGCAGCTGCTCCAAAGTAAATGCAGAATAAAGACCTTGAAAAGATATTTGACTTCTACCCCAGTTTCTCCCTGGGATTTCCAAAAATGTTGTGGTTCTTAGGGGAGATCATGCCTGTGGGCATCTATTTGCACTGTTAGGCAATCAAAGGCCTTTAAAAGTTTGGCCCTGAGTGTCCACAGATCAGACAGAGAGAATTCACAGCAGTTTCAGTGTAGACCAGCCTGGCCTCTCTTGCCTTCAGTTTCAATTACAGGAATACAAAATATGGAAAAGATAAAAGTTAAACATTTCAGGTAAGGTGACAGAGATGTTTTTTGCTTGGTTCTAGGCAATGCTGTGTGACAGCTTAGCAGGTAGGGTTTGCTTAGCAAAAACCCTTTGAATTTTGTTCTAAATTGTCTGCGCTTCTGCTTAGTCCAACCAGTTCCAACTCAAACGCAGCAAAGCTCTTTGCAAAGGAAGCGTTTCTCATGATCTTTGAGATGACAGATCTTCCACAATTCCCACCATCCTAACCCCACTCTGGCATGAATGGGTCATAAGATTTGGCAGCTCCGATTCAGCTTCAAACTCAGCTTCTAATCCTAAACATAATCCAAGGCAGAACTCCACCTCTTGGCGTATCTTCAATAAAACATCATTCTACCTGAACCTCAGAAAAGATAAACTATTAAAGTAATAAGAGTATAATTTAACCTCTCTAATCAGATAATCCTCCAGCACATTGGACATTTATTTGCACGGTATATTCTAGAGTAATGAGTTTGCAGCTCAGATTTAAACAATTCCCCACCCTCAGAAAAAAGCTGAAGGAAGTGGTTGAGACATTCCATATCTCAGGTGCCATTATGTGAATGTGAAAACAAATGAGTTTAATTGGGGAGAAATTCATCCCAGACAGAGGGCTTGCCCAAGGCCCTTGTCTGAGAAACCCCACTTAACTCTGCTCTAGTACAGAACAGCTACACACTCACTAGATGCCAATGAAGCCCTACTTATCTTTTTAATGAAGGGCTGAATCTGAAAATGAATTATTGTTTTGATGTGTAAATGATGTTGGTTGGTAAAGCAGTGAAAGTATTCTATCTGGGGGGACAAGCAAAAATAAAGTGATAAAGTTTTTGCATGAGCATACATGAAAACACTACTGAGCTTTCTATGGCTCTCCAATAGCGAGAAAAAATCTCCATGGTGTTCAGAATAAAACTGCAGATTCAGCAAACTTGAATCACTCTGTGTCTTTGTGCCAGTTTCAGCTAAGCATTCCCTTCAGAGACCAAAACAAACAACAATACTTCCCTGAAAACTAGAACAACTAATTTCAGCTTTTGCTAAAACAATTTATTTCTTTTCTAAGCAGTTGTTCCATTCTCATATTTCCCTCAATTTCAAATTTGTGTTAAGTGTCCAAAAACATAAACTGTTTTACTTTGGATCAAACTAAATATTTCTTTAAACTTTTCTATAACTTTTCAATCAAAAATATTTACGATTTTTTTTTTTTTTACTAGGTCTAAACATTTTCCTAAGTGAAACAAACCCAACAATGAATACAGGTCCATGTATAGTCCAAGACCCTGAAATGAATTAAAAAAAAAAAAAAATTAAAATTCAGTTTGTGGAATAATTGTCACAATTTCCTTAGTTTTTGCTGAGCTGTGGCTTTATCTTAAATGGTGTACATCTTCCAGGTGGCTACAGTCACAAACAGTGTTTTTTGGAAGACAATTTCCCTGATACAGATCTTTGGAAATGAAAATAGTTCTCTTACTATGAAACAAAAGTGAAATACAGTGCTTCCTCCTAGCTCAAGTGCCAATGACCTGTGAGCTACCTTGGATCCCACTACTGAAGTCACTGAAGTTCATCGGGTTTTCAAACCCTTGGCATCCATGAATGGGTGAATGCTGAAAACAGTGTGCAAGACTATAAACTCTCCAGATGAGCTGTCCCAAGCAGCCTTCTTCAGCTTGTGGTCTACAGACATGAAGAACTGCGGGGCTTCATCAGCTTGGATCAGTAACTTTAAAAAAGCAAGCTGATAGTGTGAAAACTTAAATTTTTTACAAAGAAGTGCACCCAGCCCATTGGAAGAAGTTGAAAATCACCCATTTAGAGGAAAACTCCTTCAAAACCATGTGAGATTTTTATGGTTTTTTTCCAGTGGGGGTTTGAAGTTCTCTTAACAATCATAAATAAGAGGACATATCTATTTGAAGACAATAATGCAGAGATTGTTTTGATGTGCTAGTAGTTAGAACCTCGTTTTAGGAAGGGGAACTATGATTAATTAATTGTCAGAGACATGGATATCCCACTTGCAATACTGTTACCTTCCTAGGACAGATTGTGTCACCGGGTCATACTTCAGAGAATAGCTAAAATGGTTTAAAGTAACCAGTTTTGAAAGGACAGAGAAGTCATGTTTACTGGCAGTGAAAGGCAGAGTGACTCACAGGTCTATCTCACCTATGAAATATTCTGGTTTTCTGAGCTATGAACAAGTGTTGTGATTAACGTGTGAATAATGTAAATTAATCTGTACCAATAGGGCCCCCCCCTTTTTTTTATTTTTTAAAGCACTGGGATGTCACTGGAAACCCACAATTATGCACTTCACCAGTCATATATCCATTTACAGGTTTGGGTTCTATGGTTAGATATGATAAATTCCAGTTTGTAGTTTAAAAACAAGAGAAAATGACATCTTACTGGTAACTTAAATCATCCTCATTTCTGCTCCAGCTTCATTACACACACAAAATTCCCTTTGCATGACTACAAGATCAAATCCCTCATCCCAGCTTGTAATTACACAGTAGCTGGGGAGTAGGTGCCATCTTCCCTATCCAGGGTCATACAACTCATTAGTCAATCATATTATTAAGATATTTTCATTTTTAATAAGTGAAGGTGGTGTTCATTTTATGGCTGAGAATGGATATTTTTATGGAAATAAATATTTGATGCGTATCTTCACAGCATCTCTTTTAAGAAAACCATTATCACTTCAAAATAGTTCCTCCCAGCAAAAAGTGCAATTATGTAATTCCTGTCCCAGCCAAGTAGTGATGAGACGCTAGATTGTGTTTATGTTTTTGCCATGTTTCAGACCCAAAAAATCAGATGTGGAATAAGCTGGTGAAACTTTAATATGGTTGCAGATGAGAGAGAGACTCGGTGCTTCAGCCACCTACAGTGGTGCAGATGCCTCTCACAAGTCCCATTCAGGCTGACTCACAAACTAAAAGGTCCAACAGTAGGAACAATGGGTTAACAGAATCCAATTCTTTGCTTAGATGCTAAAAATCACCACTTAATGGAAGCAATTACCACTGATCCATCATGCTAGCTTCTTCACATTTAATAACTTACTCCTTCAGATATGAAAATAAGTTATTTTAACCTCCTAAAGTATGTTTGAAGAGGCACCTAAAAATTCTCAGGACCAGTCTCATTTAAAGCGAGTGGGATTATGTTCAGAAGTTACTTGGATGTTCTTACAAATTCCTACTTGATATTTAAAATACATAGCCCTGAAGTCATTTTCCATTCAGTACTTCTTGAAATCAAGCTTAAAAAAATGGACTTTGGAGCCAACACACATCTTGTATCTACATTTTCTGTTGGCTGGTTTTCCTG
Source organism: Todiramphus chloris collaris (assembly GCA_025345505.1). Lineage (NCBI taxonomy): Eukaryota > Metazoa > Chordata > Aves > Coraciiformes > Alcedinidae > Todiramphus > Todiramphus chloris. The sequence continues at coordinate 2,105,431 of JANVCC010000271.1, forward strand.
CTGCAACACAATGCCGCAGTGCTTCATTCACAATCGGATCCAAAACAGTCACACAAGACCCAAACTGCTGTTCTGATCCGGGGCTATGGGAGCACTTTCGAAAGAGTCTGTGTGGTAAGGGGCATGCATCAATCACATCAAGATCAACCGTGCTTGAAAATATTGTATCTGGTAAATAAAATCTTTTTAAAACTTGCCTATTTGCAATAGATTTTGCAAACATTTTTCTTTGGAGGCATTAAACTGCCAAAACTAACCTTCTTTACCACATGCTGCAGAGATTAAGACTGATAGCAAAATGAACTCCATAGATGCTTCTGGAAATAATATCTCCTAATACTCTAAGAATCAATTGTTAACTTAAAAGTATAATGTATGGAGCATTATATTACATATGTAATCCTTGCAGTGCACAGGAATGCAGATTTTTCAATTTTTTATTGGTGCAAACATTTAGAAACCAGATGACTTACTGTTATTACTAATAAATATTTATCTTATGGAAGCACATAAAATTCCCAGTCAGGATAGTGACCCTGTAACATTTACTTTTAAATAATGCACATGCTGGGAGGTTTTAAGTCATGGCAATTACATCTCACAAAATAAGGAAATGAACTGCTGCTTCTGCAGTTGCGTATACAAAACTGCAAGGTGGACCTTCCTCCCGTGGCCCTGCAATCACAGGATGGAGGATCAGCTCTGTGAAATGCAATTACCATAAGTGGAATTTTCAAATTATTTTGATATTTTATTACACTTAAGACTGTGGTACTCGGGGAAATGTTACTCACTGGAAAAAAAAAAAAAAACTAAAACAGAGTAAGCTTTTCTTTTGTGACCACGATAGTCCCAAAGCATGACCTTTAATGGAACTGCTCCCGATTCGCACTAGCAGGAGAAGGAACGTAGGCCTGCAAGTTTCTGAGGGTATTTGACTCATCAATTAAGAGGTAGTCTCAGGGACATACCCATCGGCCACACCACTCGCTACAAGGCTGGTAAACCTCTTAAGCATGATGCCACTACCTACTTTCCCCTTCTGCTCCTAAGCCAATCCCTGCCCTAGCAGAGGCACAGACACTTCAGTCCTCTCGTGTCCGGTGAAAGTGAGAAGACTCAGCGCCATGCAAAATCCCCCTAGAAGGCTTTAAAAAAAAAAAAAATTAAAAATCTCTAATTACCGAACAGATGAGCATTGTGAGAACTTAATTAGGAGCTCTGTCGAGCCCTTGTGCGGGCTGCGCTGGCACAGGAGGCTGAGCCCAGCGCGGTCGCTGCCGGCCACCCAGCCAACGTTTGCTTCTGCAAAACCCGCCTGCCAGCAGCTGGAGCTGGGGCTGCTCACACCCTGTTCTTGCAGACAGCGAGGAAACCATCCAGTGTCCCAAATAAATTAATGAATTATTCTCCTCCTCCCAACAGACTCAAGGTTCGAGCCAGGAGCCGTAATCGCGCTCTCGCTGCCTCTGAGTCACTGTCAGACGGAGCCTGGCGCAGAGTGGGCTGCAGAGTCAGCAGGAGCGGTGTGACTGTAGTTCAGTCAAACCAGTTTAAAAATAAACTCATCTTCCCTTGGCCCCTCCACAGGCCCCTCTCTGCACACACCATCACTGCAGTTTCCTGCCGTACACCCAGCTTTTTGGAAGACAGCGCCTGACTTGCGTGAAAGAGTTTTGCCCCTTGGGTTAAACCTTGTTACTCGAGCCCCTAAGCAGGCAGATGAACCAAAGCTGAGCTTTCCAGAGGAGCCTGAAGGAGTCAAGTACTCAAAGCCCATTAAAATTCAACGGGAGCGGAGCACTTGGACTCCCAGGTGCCTTTGAAAATGCCAGCCTCTCTCTTGGGCTTAAATCAAGATGAGCACAGGGGCTTTCACCTTGTTGCTGTGTTTTCTAAGGACAAAGGGGCATCCATAACTGCAGAGACCGGTATTGTGAGACCCTTCTGCTCATCACCACAACCACAGAAAACTTTTGCACTCCCCTGAAGCTCCGTCTGATTTATCCCCATATGCCAGAGACATTGCAAAGCTGGAGTAGATAAACAGTCACTGTCACAAAGTAGTGACGCTGTGGAAAGCGTAAATACCTTTTTCATTTCTTCTTTCAAACTTTCATTTTGTATCTAGCTGCATAGAAATGGGAATTTTTCATACAAACCATTTTACATCTGTCTCTGACAAAAAAATTACTGGCAAACCATACTCATTTTCCTTTCCCGCTGATATGACATTTGAAATCTTTGAGATTTGACATTAATTACCAGATATATTCTGGGAGGTATTAAAGGACTGTAAGTAAATTTTGAATATTTAAATATTCAAAATTCAAGCCACGTTGATCACACATGACAGGATGTCTGTCCTTTGCTGCTACCTGGCTCTAGTAAAATGCTATGAATAGTTTTCTGGTAAGAAAGTACAGGTAATCAATGTTTTTATGGATATTTACTGATGTTTGTTTAATATCAGTATTTTAGGTGAATGTTTCTGACACAAAGTTCAGCTGTATGTCTGGTAAGAAAAAAGTAAAAAATACAAAACACCCCATAAAAGCAAGTATTTGATTAAAATTGTAGGGAGCATCTTGGGGAACTCAGTTAAATTTGCTTTAAGTCATTAAAGTTGTTGTTAATCCCAGTAGTTTCCTTCATTCTTCTATTATTCTAGTGGAAAGAAAATGGATGATTTTTTTTTTTAACAATAAGAAAAGATGTTATTAGTAAAACATTTAAAAGTTTGACTTTCCACAATAATCATATCTAATTTTTCTAACAGAAAGAACTAAACTGCAAAAATTATTTGCATTTAATCATTTTACTGTATGAAGACTCTCCAGAAGAAGAAGGGCTTTTTCAAACATGCTTAACATAAATCAAAATGCCAAACTAAAACAAAAAAAAGGAATGTTTTATCAAACCATGCAGACATATCTGTATTATTTGCCTAGTCTCAGTGGCACAAAATAATGCTGTTGAAGAGACAGACCAGCACTCATACACAGACTGTAATAATCTTCCATCTCCATATCAAATAACATGAGATTCTGTGACCAACTAAGGGCAAATCTGACCCTGCACCTAATTCCCACTTTCCAAGTTGTAAAACAGCAACAACCCTTGGAAGTTTTTATGAGATCATCCTGAAAAGAGCAAAGATAAACATACAGCACTTCATGCTCTGATAGGAACATTTCTAGAATACAATGTCCTAAATTAACTATTCTACCCGAGAACAACACAACAGCCCTATGAGCTGCTCATCTCCAAGGCTCTTGTTTTCACTGTAAATGAAAAGCAAAAGTTTCAGACATTTTCCCCGGAAATAATTAGCAGCCACTGAATAGATGTTGCAGATGTGCAATGCTTGGTCATGTTTTTGTTCCTGGTACAGCTACAGAGTATGACTGGGAAAAGATGCCCTGGTCTCCAGACCTACTGCCCCTTATTCACATTCAAATGATTAGAAATTATATGCTTAAGTATCACTCTTGATCTGAGCCCAAAGCAATTGCCTTTCCAGCTGACCCTGGGGCAGTTATGGCAGCCAGGCAGGCAGTATCTACACACTGGCAGTGCATGCCACTTTCCAGTAAATCCTTCCATGCTGCGTGAGGAACACCAGCACTGCAGTGTTGATGTTTACAAATACAGGTTCATCTCGGGTCATGCTGTGATAGAGCTACGAGCTGATGCTTTGAGGGATGGAGGAGAAAAAGGAACTTTGCCAGAACAAGAGCTAGACTTATCAGGAGCACTGCAGGAGATCCTCCTCTGTAACCCACGATGCACAAGACGAACAGAATTAGGATGACAAGTGAGATTCAGGAATGCTACATGATATGAGGCAGCACCATGGCCAACCACCATAAGTTGGCCCACCAGAATCAACAGGACTTTGTTGAGGATCTAAGCTGCAGGTCACGTCTGCCCTGCACACTTCAAACTAACAGAGAGCTACATGAGAGCTAGTTCAGGTATGAAAAGCAATCTTGCTACACTAGCATGGGATCTGGGACTATTGTTTCAGTTGTGAAGCCCAGCATTGAGTGCTCGTGCAGGTATCTCTGCTGCACCACACTACAGCCATCTCTAATCTCCCTCTGCACTAGGTTCCATTGGTATAAATGGAGACAAACGACCATTTCCTGCGTTTTAAGATGGTTGTGAGAATGGAAAATATTATACGCAGCCAGAAGTGAAAGGGAAGCAGGACCCCAGACCAAACTGCCTCTTTGTGTCGGCTCCCAGCATTGCGTCAGTCTGTTGATAGGTAACCTGGGCACCTCAAGAGCATTTCAGGGAGATCCAGGAGGGACTGTGCCTACTTGCACAGGGATTTCAAACAGCTTATTACCAAAGCCATTTTCTTTTTTTATTATTACTTTCTTCAAACAAAGCTAATAAATCACATCACCCAAGATGCACATTATGCAAAGCTTAATTAGATTTGGCATACATCTTGCTAGGAGTAGCACCCATCTGACTTTAGATCAGAGAACTCAGGTTTGATGGGTGGAACCAAATCGCCCACTTTGGAGTTGCTAAATCTACTTTTAAATGCAGTGTGTTTGCATTTTTTCACTCTGGGACTTGGAGGAGGTTAGCTGCGTTTAGCTTTTAGGCAATGGGAGCAGTAGAAGAGAATTCAGAAATGGAAGGATACACATTTATGAAGAACATAAATCTCTTATTCTGCAAGCGTGGAAGAATCACAGGTAGTTGGCAGGAGCCATTTAATGGGGCCACATTTCACAGAGCTACTGCAAGCTTTTGGAGCTTCCTTCTTGACTATCTACTCTTCTAGGACATCCTGGGGTATTTTAAATAAACATATATAAAACTAATGCAAAAGTACTATTTTTACAGCATATTATTTGCCAGAGCAACCTTCATTGCTGAAGCCTCTCGAATTTTTTCTCAATTTCTTGCTTTTCTTAAGCCTGCAACTCTTCAGGAAACAAGAACTGGTGAAAAATTTCAGCTTTTTTTTTTTTCTTTAAAATATATTTATAAACCTAACAGAGAAGAAAACATTAAGGGAAAAAGAAAAAAAAAAGTTTTCCTAACTCTATTCAAGAAAAGGTGGATAAAAACATTTTTCAAAAGTAAAAATGCTCCACCCCACTCACCCTTTTATCCCTTTTCTGCTGAGAGGGTAGAGCAAGGACCAGAAGGGTAGAGACAAAACTTGCCCAGAAAAGTAAAACCTCTGTAGTATGCTCCCAAAGCCCCACAGCAACCTCCCAGATCCCTAATCTCTCTTTCATGGAACAACACATATGAGAGAGGCAGAGGGGAGGGGAAGATGCTGATCACCTCCAGTGGTTTTAGACACGTGCATGTAAGTACAGAGCCCGTGCTCCAGATAACACACCAAACCACAGCCTGGGCAAAACTGCAGAGAACGTGATGCTTTCTGCACTACGGGTGCCTTGTGACCGGGCTGTGTCTCAGCTCTCCACGGTCGACTTGCAGAGGAGGTGACTGGTGCCAGCCCAGCACCGTTCTGACCCGCCGGAACGGGCACCGCTCAGCACGGCTGGTTGTACCAAGTGGCATTTGATTTCAGAGAGAGCCTCATATGCTGGTTGAAATGGGCACAGGCTGCAGCTTGCCTTCGTACCCTGCCTGCAGGTGACAGCTCCTGCAGCCAGCAGTCTGCCTTGCCATGCACTCACCACCACCACGGCTGCATTAGCTTAGTGAAGGAGTGCCAGCACGGGCCACAGTCAGACCCCCACTGCACCAGAGACATCCTCTGAGCTGCACGCTCCTCCAGAGCCAGGCACAGAATGGACCTTGCTTGCCCGAGGCTTGCGTGCCCAAACAACACCAACCAACACAAGGCAAATTTTAAATAGCAAGTGCCTGCAATGGGCAGCTCACAGCCAGCCTTCCAATTACAACTTAATTAAGAAAAAAATATAAAGACATTCAGCAAACTACTTAATGCAACAATTATTCAATCGAGAAAATCCTAGGTCATTTCTAGACAAGTGACACACACAAAAAAGACAGTTTCAAATTCATTCTCTGGAGTGACACACGTTCAGGATCTGCCTTTAAAAAGGATGCTGGACACCGCTATTGAGACCCAAGTTTTGTGATCTAAACACCTGACATTTTTCTGTCTACTAAATGGGAGCCTCACATTTGCCTTACAAACAGAGAAATGGGTAGAAATAATTAAATAAAGGGAGCCCAGTTCATGCTCCACTGCACCATGTATGAGAAGCTGCGGCTGACAATGACATTGAAAACCAGTTGTCAGTCTAATGTAATCAAAGAGACAATTGGCTCTGCTGGCAAGAACTGAATTAGTGTTTTCTGTCTGAATCAGTGTCATCTTCTAGGGAGCAGTGAAGCTTATGCAATGATAACAAAACTCCCCAGAAGCTGCATTTGTTACTGAAATATGGTGGTGTTTTGGTGCTGTGTAACCTCATTCTGTAATACAATATACCTCATGGTCATGCTGCTGTTCTCATGTTTCTTGCAATGATACAATTCAATGACCAGATACTAGATCAAACTAGACAAGCATAATATTAAAACTTTAAAATCTCTCCTTGAGAGCTAATGCGGTTTATTCTCAAATGCCTTCTCTGCCCTCCTGCACGCTGTACACATATGCAGAGCATGAAATCAGGGCAGAGTCCAGCCCGAGATGCAGCTTCAAACGCCTGTGCTTTGGGGAAGACAGAGGGTGAATGGTCCTGGGCTTCATTTTCCTAATGAGGACAGTGGGTAAAATTCAAACCAAGGTCAGATATGAGTGAATCGTACTTTTCAAGTAGGACGCATTGCTGATGCACACACGCGTTCTACCATCAGAAACTAAAAATCATTCTTAAAATACACATGTGCACCGTTAGTATTGTGTCAGCACCTAGCAGCTTCTCCTTTATTATTGTTGCAGGTCATGGCATGAGCTGTTGAGTGCTGGTATATGTTGCATATTGGGTTTTTTCCTTTACCACTGTGGTTATTTTCACTGTGGTAGAAGCTTGCATTGCATCTGCTGCATCTTATCTGCAGAGCCACCCCACTGGCCCCTCACAGGAGATATAAACAGCTGGCAGGGGACTCCTTTCACGTGGTCCAAGAGGGTAGAAGGATGTACAGGTACAGAGCAGAAAGGCAACCTCAGGAAAGCCACTTATATTCAAAGAAATACTACTTCAATGCAAGGAACTTCAAGGATTTTTACACTTATACATAGTAATATTATCTTAATAATTGTGTTTATGTAAGTAACAACCATCACTCAGAAACTCCTACTCCAATAACTATCTTTTCTTGCGTTCAGCAATACTGATCAATAGAAAATTCAAGTATTAATTAAAGCAGTAAAGGCAGATGGTTCTTATAACAGTTCAGTTTTCTCTTTTTCATCTGTAACACCTGTTTCTTTAAAAAGGTATTGGTATAATGGGAGGATACTCTCATTGGATTGATATACATCTGTAATTAGCAAACTGATGATCCTCCTCAGGCCAAGGAGACAATAGCTGATCCATCACTTAAATGCAGGACATCAAACCATATATCCTCTTTTTTTTTTTTTGTAATTAACATTCCACATTAAATAATCATTAAGACATATAAATTATTTCCTTCTTCAAGGTTCAACTTTTCTGCCCTTGTTCAGACAAAGCTCTCATTGATTCGCAACATGTTCCTTTCTACCAAAGCCACCTCAAAAAAACCCCCAAAAAAACAACAACAGAAAAATAAACCAAACAAACCCTAAAATACAAACCAGCAACCTCTGCTGAAACAAACCCATTCAAGTATAGGAACTTTGCAAGAACAACAGAAAGAGACTCACGGGAGCAGGAAGCTTTGGATCATCACATCTGCCAGACGAGTGCTTCAGACCAGGCCTGAACAGAGCTCCCTGCTGAAAGAAAGCAAGATGAAGAGAAGGGGAATGGTTTGTGCCTTACATCTACCGTTTGTCAAGCCAAAGCCCCAAACAGGAAATGTTCCACTAGAAAAGTTTTGTAACAACGTGTGTTTTTCACATGTACAGGGTGAATTTTGTAGGTCACTTCAATAACCGTTTTGATTTACTGAAACAAGGCGAAGAAGAAAAATGCCCAGTAAGGGCAAGGCAGATGACCACATCCCTTTGGCACATACCTCTGTCCAGCTCTGCCCTCTGAAGGCATGTACGCTCTTCAGTAATGCTTATTTATATGTCACATTGCAGTGATGAATGTTAATGTTGCTCTCAAAAACATATGCTCAGAAGTTTATTATGGCACTAAATATGGGCTGGGTAAGAATCTGGATTGTTTAAGTGTCAAACAGTGACAACATGTGTACAATACAACACAGACATCAAGGGAGAACCAGCTTGGCTAATATGTGGTATTCATATAAGCCTTTAGGAACAAAGACCACCCATAAAGCAAAACCAAAGCTGACACAAGAATAGGTGGTACTGCTTCCGTCATTGCGTGCTATGTGCCAATTGGTTTCCTAATTAGATTTGCAAACTAATAAAAGACATAAAATACAATAAAAGAACAATATGTTATAACTTTTCCTACGACAGACATTGCTGGAAATTCAGAAGATTTCTGATGATGGTAGGTACACAGTGAATGTTTGTTTTTCTTATCACTGGGATTGTTTTCTTTATATTTTGCACAGTTTGTACCTTTTTTTCAGGAGAATGATGAATACCTCCTTAACAACGATGGTCCTGAGCACGCCAGTTTTCAAGCATTCACTAAATAGTAACCAGCATAAATAACTCTCATACTACTTAGTGTCTTCCTTCAAATAATGGTGTTTTGTTCTATTTCATATTGTATTTTGTTAAAACACATGGTAAATTGGCTAGTACAAAAAAGAGTCATTGAGAAAATTAATTAAACCCTAAGGAAAACATTATGAAGTACTTCTCCTTAAACACTTAAAAGTTAGGCATCTTGGATACAGCAGCACCACATGAGAACTGCTGGAGCTCTATTCTTGTGCTACATGGCTGAAGAGTTCAACCAGAACTGGAGCACTGCTTGACAGCACTTCAGAAGGGCTGAACAGAAAAGGAGTGAAAACAAAGAGTGACAAAAAAAGGCAACAAAATCCCAACAGAAAACAAGAACCAACAATCTAGGATAGGAGAGAAGAATACAGCAAAGAGGGAAAAGGGAAAACAATTAAAAAATAAAAAACATGGGAATTTTAGACTGAAATCTAATGAGTCTTCATCATGTGCACATATCAGCAAGTGGTAAGAGAATCTCTTCCCTTGATATATCAAACCTTTAAAATACAACTTTCCTTTCTCAACAGAAGTTACTAACAGAATGACAAAAGGAAAAAATTAGACTAATAAGAGAAAGCTGCAGTGTCACACTGACAACTCTTCCTCGTGGGAATTAATATTTAAACCTGAAAAAAACACTGTCCAGACTCTGTGGTCTGCAGTGCAAGGGGCTCAGAATATAAGGACAATTGTGAGAAGTCCTTAAACTCAAGCTATGTAGTGAAAGTCCCAAAAGATGCCACCACATCTTAATATGCAGTCTCCAGTACAAACTGGGAGAAAGCTAATCTAAGAACATTAAGTGGTGCTACCTACACCACAAATTCAACAGCAACAGTCCCAATCCCCACACTCTTTCACCAACTCCAAGCTTCATGGTGGACGGGACCCTGCGTATAAGCCAACAGCTAGAATGTAATTGCAAAGGGTTTAATGGCTGGTACCAATTCATATTCAGATGGTCCCTTTGTCCAACACAGCCTTACTCCCCAGCCTTTAGGAGTGTGGTTTAAAGTCTTCTCCCCAGGCTTTCTCAGAGGAGGTGGGTTGAGTGAGGTGTGGGTGCTAGAAAGAAAGATATATTGGCTCAAAGTTAAATAGCTTTTTGTATGCACAACCTGAGGCATAAACAAGTCCGGATTTGTGCACTGGACCTTTGCATATACAATCCATGTGCTTTGGAAAAATCATTCATTAATCCTTCTGTTTCATGGGTGTGAAAACACTGGGTCAGCTTCTTTATATTTTAAACAGCATAGAAATGAGTGTGAAGTAAGGAAATCCACAAACATCTTTCTATAGCCCATGAACAAGCAGTTCTGGTTCTGACCAAAGAATGAAGAGGCAAAACTATATGGTTTGTGTCATGGAGCAAACCAGGCTGGATGATCAAAATGCTCCATACAACTCATGGAAGTCTGGGGTAGACCCCAGACACGCAATACCTCAATATGCCTGGCCCAAGCAGACTTCAGTGACACTGGAGCTAGAGCAAAGATTTAAGCGAAGAGCAACAATGGTGCAGGGACAACGTGTCACATGGGCCTTGATGTGCTGCTTGCATTTTTGTTCGTTTCCATTGTTCGGACAGAGTTCTTCAAACGGGGACCCCAGCGAGCAGACCTCTTGGAAGAAAAGCCTTTGCAGAAGCAACTTGAAAGAAAAGAGGGTGGGGGAAATCTGATTTAATAAATGATATATAGGAGTATAATTATATGGTTTTAAACACAGTTCCAGTTCACTTGTCTCAGCAAGAAATGCTGGTGTGCGAGAGAAATCATTTATATTGCTTACTACGGTTTTTCAATCTTGGCAAGCACTTTTTTCATTCTAAGATGTGGGAACACCCACATCAGCAATTATATACGTTAGCAAAAATACAAGATAACTTATATTCTGAATAAGGGGGTTTCCCCCATTTATCAGTGAACTCTTAGGGAAGCCTCCAACTCTACGTGCTTCATAACTGTAAAAAATTATTACTGAAAATGTGAGGTTGTCTCTATGCATTGAAACATAGATCCATGATCCAAAACATTTATCACACATTACACCTCTGTGACAAAACTAACAATTCAGTATTTTTCAGTTCTGGACATTTTATTCAGTGTGAAAAGGATTAATAGTCCACATAACTGGGTGCAAATCAGCAGAGCCAGTGGTGAGATTTTACACGTTTGAAAGTGCAGGTTAATTGGTAGGGCACATTCATGTATGCATACCAGTAAAACCCGTTGTTAAACTAAGAAAGCTGGTCTTTCTAAGCCTGAATCACTTGCTGAGATTTTCACAGGGGCAGGAGTTACTGTGGAGTGATAAAAGGAGATGGAGCTGGTGATTCCCAGGGCTCCCACTGGTGCCCGTGGGATGAGGCTGTTCATGTTCTCCGGCCACAACCTGAACCACTTGTGAACTGCACGAGTCTCCTGAACCACAGCTTGACTATCCCCAGAATACATCATTAAGAAGTAAGCTAGAAAGCTCATCCAGCTGGAACCAGGTGACATCCACTGAAAACACCTGGAAGAGTCCTGGGTTCTCCACACAACATGAAGCTCCAGTCTCTCTTCTCATTCTCACAGTGGCTAAAGAAGGCTTGGAATATTCAGGCTTTCGTTCTGCAGCTCTGTACATCCAAGCTACATGGCATAGAACTCTTGTTGTACATAAGGGAACTGTTCAGCTCCAGAATCCTACCCATGCGCTAACATTTGCAGGACAGACCTGTGGCATAGTCAGAATGTTTTACTTGACCTTATAGATGACAGACTGTACATTTATTTCTATGCACAGATTTTTTTTTCCCCAATATGTGTCTAGATATAAAGACACAATCACTCCTAGCTTTGTTTTGTTTTGTTTTTTTCTTTTGTGGTTGTGCAGCTCTCAAAGCTCAATAAAGATTTAATTACATAATGCACTAAAGGAGAATTGGATTAGCTTTCTTTATGGTTTCTTAAATATTCTTTTTATTAAAGCAGATGCAGATCATCAAGAAGAGGAGCAATGCTAAATAATGGTCCACAGGCAAAATTATAATCTGTCTGTCTTTTCTATAGTTTGGCCTTAGAGGGCCACTAGACCTGGAGACATCACACTAATTGGGCAATACAAGAATGGGAAAATCATGTTTTTATGATCCTGGGTATCCCCAGCTTGCTACTTAACACTAAGTGTTGAAAGCTAACTTGCATTTTATTCTAAAACTATATTTTTTTTTTTCATGCAGAAATATAATAACCTTATTCTAGGGTTTATTTTATGTCAGTATAAGTAGATGTGTGCTAGGACCCACATTTTGAAATCCCAGCTTTCCAGAGCTCACTTCAAAGCTACCGGAGAGTTTCCTACCACCTCCTGGGAGCACTCGGCTGGATGAGAGCTAAAGACAAAGCTGACAGGGAGAGACTCTGTACAAACTGACACGTGAGAAGGATGGAAGTTTAGAAAAGAATCTATAGGCCTAATGAAAAAACTATTTAAAATAAGTAAAAGCACGAGAGTCTATGAGCTTTATACGAAGTTGTAGGCCTTTCAAATTTCCAAAAAAAATTCAAGCCATGCAAATCCTCATCCGTATCTAAAATTGTTGTAAGGTATCTTGCAAGCTTTAAGTCATCATCTTTAACTGGAGCTGAATTATTATGTCAGATGGTTGAGAGCACTGCATGTTTCACAATAGTTTTCCATTTGTTTAAACAGTATTGGTCACAACAACCACAGAAAAAACAGCTTTCTGGTTTATATGTCAGCTTTTTAAATGTCTTAAATAACATACCTAGGTAGATAATTTAAAAATCAGGTTATTATATTTCAGTATTCTTAAGTAGCTCTTAAAAAAAAACAAACCAAAAGGAAACACAATCCCCTCTTGCTGCACCCCCAAGAAAAGCCAGATGCACACAGAAAAAGCTGTCAAGCTCAGTCTCGTCCAAAGCATATCTGCCAATGTTCTGACAATGCTTGCACTTGCTTGTCAAAATGGTCACTTCAACTGAGCATCATTTACACTTTGGCTTACAAATTATTTATGTAAATTACCTATAAATTTATCATGGGGGGGGGGGGGGATCCACCTACCTTTAAAGATAGATATAAAAATACACGCACTTTCTAGATCTAGTATAAAATGTGCCATCATAGGATCGACATTTCCTGACTGAAGCAAAATGGTGCAGATGGACTATACAGAAGAGACTGGAGGCTGGAGGAGTGCACCTAAGCTTCACCCCCTCCCCTGCCAGCAGTTCAGTGTCAGAGCTTCAAGAAAGTCACCTCTGTTGTGCCTCACTTTCTCAATCTGCAAAGTGGGCAGGACTGCCTGAATTAGTCCTTGGTTTATCTAGGAAATGAGGACATTTTCTTCTATTTGAAAGCCATTTCACAAGCTGTTTTAGCAAATGATCTGCTCTCTGACATTGTTTAAAAAGCCGTTTTCAATAAAATGTAGAATCTAAGATTTTTAATCAACTGGTCTATTGATTCGCATAGCCCGTTTTTGTGAGCTGTGCTGGTTACGTAAGGTGCTGCATGATGCTGCTAATGCACAGGGGCTGAATGGATGCCTCTGAATGTCTTTAACTGTTCAGCAGATTTTAGAGATAACTAACCTTACTATTTTTTAAAAAGGGAAGAAAAGAAGTGCTGAGAGAGCTTCATTATGGATTTCTCCTGTTTGTTTATAGAAAGGGTTCAGTTGCATATATATGCAAAGACAAGTAGGACCAGTTACAATAGGAAGAGAAGAAAATTTTTGACAGAGGAGAGGACCCTGCACCCTGGATGACTCTGAAGTCGAGAAAATAGTGACAGCCTATGCAGGAGGGAATTTTAAAGCTATGGAAATATACAGATGTTATTAGGGTATTGCAAGGACAGAGATTACTGGACACGGGCTCTAATCTAATAGTATCCCGGGTCCTTCAAAAATTAACACTGAGAATCAGCTCTTAAATTTGGGATAGATCGACAGATAGATAGATAGATAGATAGATGATAGGATGTGAAACCCCTATGAATGGCTTTGCTCTTCTCACCTCTTCCTTTCCTCTCCAACATCTCAGATACCAAGACAAACCCAGAAGTGATTGTTCCAACATGTCAAGGAAACACCCTCTTGAACGTTTATTTTAAATTGCTTTAACTTACTCTTTTTATCCTCTTATGATTTTTCTGATAAAAACTTGCTTGGTTAACGTCTGTTAATAAAAGAGTTCTGACCATTAACTAAAACTGTCAGTGGCTGACCCCTCATGAAATGCACGCACAAAAGCTTTGCTATATTTAGGCGTCTCTGTAACAGTGCACAGGGTTATTACCTACCTCACAGGACATGCTGACATTCCACTAATCACTCATGAGGCGGGAGATCCCAGAGTGAATGTGTAATGTCCAGAGCATTAATGTTGTGCTTCACAGCATCACTGATTGTCACAATCACCTTCAAAGCCTCAGCCTATTTGTCTCTAGTTAAGAATTTCCTAAAGTATCATGACCCTGAAAGGACAGTGTGATGCCAGATGTGTGAGCCTTCTTCTTCATACGGACACTGTCACTAGTTGGAGTCAGAAATACTCCATGCAGCTGCAGCTACAGCAACAGCTTTTTGTCCTTTCCGTGAAGGCTTTGAGGAAATCTTCCTGAAACAATTGAACATGATGTAAACAGGAAGATAGTATGATAGCAGCAGATAATAGTGGTTTTATGGCTCTGAATATCAAAACTTCTCAATCCATTTCAATTACCAATTACATGTATGTGACAGAAAAGTACTACCAGCTTATATATTCTATTAAAGGTTCATTGTATTTCTCAGTTTTCACACAAGAATCATGAAGATGTAGATGAAGGTTTACACATCCTACTTCACAAAACACCATTTACATATTATTCCAAACCCACAAAGGAAGACATGAAAGACTGAGAATATAGTGTTTTACCTAGAAGTGTTTCAAATGGCAAAACCTTTCTCCACAGGCATCAATATGTGGACTTAGCAGTTGATCAGCTCAGGAAGGACAGAAGAAAGAAAGCTGAGTCATGGCTCATGTCTCAGGATGCTTATGTATATACAAAGGGCCAAAAAGATCAACTTCCATTTCACATTCATATGATGTTTCCTACACCCTAAAAATTCTACCTATGCATAAATCTACCCAGTAAACAGAACAGAAACCTTAACCAAAGAGAATATCCTAGAAACGCCCAGCACACTGCCAGCCCGTATAACCATGCTGCTTGAAGGAGGCAAAATTCCAGAAGGTCAAATAACTGGTGCGTGGGTTGCAGCTAGTCTCTTGAGTCACAACTTAATTACATGATAAGAAATCAATGTTGCACATGTGCAAGGCGAATGCAGCCTGGTAGTGTCCTGTTTTCCAAAACACAGCCCTACAGAAAAAAAAAAAAAAAAAAAAAAAAAAAAAAAAAAGAGAAAGAAAAGAAAGAGCTTGAAATCCCTGAAGAATTTGCAGAGAACTGGAAACAGTGAGACAGCTCAAGGGATCAACACTTACACTTATTATTAGAACTGAGAGAAAGCTGTAAATAAGTCTGTGAATATTTTGTTTCACTGCATTCAGGTTACTTTGCATCCCGATTCTTCAAGTGAGTTCCTACACTTCAATATCTGAGCAAATACCAGAGCAAAAACCTACACGTCACTTAAAATTTAGGTGTGTTGCTTGATCAGGACATGGGAAGGGAACAGGTTTTGAGATTGCTGCACTGAGGTGAATTTTGCTTAGAAATAACATTTTAAAGTATGAAAAAAAAAGTGAATTTTGAATTCACATACATTTTTAGTATTTGCACCAACCCTTCCCCCAACCCATTTTTCCAATAAGGAAAAAAGAAGCATATCATGTGACTTGGAAACCCATTACAAAGAACTTAAATTGGAAATGTTGGAAATCCACAATGAAGTGCTGGCAACCAAGCTGCTGAGAAAGAATGAATCAGGAAATCAGTTCAAATAACGAATACATTGAGAACATCATAATAAAGTCAATTATGATTCATACACAGAAAACAGACACTATTCATTCACTATCATCCGGTGAATAAATCATTGAATTCTTCCATATCTGAATATGTTTCTATAACAAAGCTGGATATTATAATAGCTTTCTAATTTAGCATTTTCTGACAGTAAGCAAGAGGAAGAACCTATGCGAAACACGCAGAGAGTCAAGTCTTTCTAAGGCCCAGATTTAGCAGTGCCTCTTGGCCATCCATCTTAGTTATAGACACCAAGCAGCCCAACAATCTCTTCAGGACACCCCTACAATAGAGGAGTCAGACTTTTGCCAAATATATATTTTCACCTGAGGTGAAATCCTGACCACAGAGAGAGAAGTTTTGCATTTGGCTTCAACAGACCCAGATTCTAGTTTGTCTTGTTGGCAATCAAGGGACAGGAGGTAAAAGCACGTTTTCCCTGTAGGTGCTCCTTTGTATTCTTCAACCACTTTCATCCACTCCCGTGTGCTTCAAAATCTTTAGCCAGACAGCTAGTTTGCATATGTTTTTGAGATACTAATTAAACACGTACAAACAAAGAAAAACCTTGAAGCAAAAGAGAAAACACAAAGAAATTAAGGAACAAGTCTTCAGAAGTCTCTGGTAAACCAGTCAATTGGGTTTTCCCCACAGATTCCCCTACTACCTTGACTTCCCCAATCCACACACTCCACTAATTCCAACGGTGAATCTCTATATTCACAATCAAGTGGAATAACTTAAAGACATTAACCACAAAGCTACATGAGCATAACTGCACACAAGCACATGCTTGTTTTACAGAGGGAATCTGATCCACCTTGAGAAATGCGTGCAACACACTCCGTTAATTTTCTGGTTGCTTGAATTATTCTGTCCACAATAATGCAGTAGTTAAAAAGAAAACATGACAAAAAAACAAACCCTAACAAACCCAAACAACAACAAAACCCAACCACTCAAAAAAGAAAAGGAAAAAAAAAAAAA